>CALNHX010006897.1:0-81902 GCA_940337035.1 Agriotes lineatus
TTGAATAACCTTGAATTATTATAAATGAAGTAAACCATTTAATGACTGATTTATAGTTACAAGGTTGTATGAACTGCCAAAGTACACTTTAGATAAATGAAATCTGTATAGGTATAGTATTCCAACCAAAAATTGGAAAGTTATTTAAAATCTAGTACACCATGCAAAGTGTAAGTCATGTCTAAGTTGGTTTCATACAATCAGTAAATAATATTCTAATGTCAATCAGCTTTCAAGTAATGACAGTTCATTTGCAAATTCGGTGTTTTCCATTTTTTTGAAAAATATACAGGAAGACAGGTCAACAGCCAATTACACGAAAAAAAAATAAAAATAATTTTTTTTTATCCGAGTTATTTCACCCTCAAATTCAAATTCAGAAATTTGCCGCGTAAACGACCAGCGCCAACATGGCGGGTGGCATACGTCACTACTCATATCGGAATCACTGGGACGCGCCATTATTCTATTGTAACAATATTTCTTTGAGGTTGTGGGAAGTTTTATATTCATTTTATTCCTCAGTTTTCATTATTTTCGATCGATTTTCATAAAAGTAAGTTAGTAAGACATTTTTAAATGCAGAAAGCACAAAATAAGTGGTGTTTTGTACCGGGATGTACCAGTACTTTTGTAAGTACACCAGGAACGATATTTCTTTGTGTGCCCCAGGATTTTTCTAGAAAAAAGAAATGGTTCAAAGCTGCTAGAAGAGATATGCCGAAGTCGAAATCAATGTTTTACTGCTGTGAAGATCATTTCAAGGTGAGTCTATCTACCAAGGGCAACTTTTCGAATTTATAGAGCAGTATGATAAGTTTTTTAATCTTGCAGTTGGAAGAAGATATGGAGAATTTCATGAAGCACAAATTGATGGTAGGAAATATTATTCTGGACCCAGGGGTGGTACCACATATATTTGACTGTCAACCTGATAGAAAAAGAGCCAGTACTGTCCCTGATAGATCATTGCCTGTGAAACGGCAGCGAAAACAACTTATCAGTGAAGTAATTGCATAAATATGCCAATAATAACTGATGAAGATGAACCATGTGCCAGTACCAGCTATCAGCTACCAGTGGTGGGTGAATCTCATCTTCAGTATACCTCAGTAGACCTTTTGGTGTCTACAGTTGTGGACCTATCAGAAGAACCACCAAAAAAAGGAAATGTAGGGGTACAAGCAAAACCTACATATCGTAGCAAGCAGATATTGTGTAACATGGGGAGTCATGCAAAATACTGCTACTTCACCAATGGACCCTCTCTTTGCAACTCCACATACCCAATGGCATTATCACCGCATGCCTCACGAGTAGCCCTGTGAAAGATATTCATTTCAGATATGAGAAATAAGAATATGATTTTCCAAATTATGATGTGATGTTAACACAACAAAAATCTGGTGTGATACACGCAGACAACTTCCTTTTACAGTGATCTTATAATTAGCCAAAAATTTGATTTTAAATTTTTAAGCATTTGTAAAAAATTTTCAAAAATTACAGATTCTACAAAAACGGTACAAAATAACGGTGAAGAGACAAATTTTCTCTAGAATTTTAAGCTGAATTCAAACATGTAATAATATACCGGGTGTTCTATTTAAAATAGGAGTTAATAAAGAAAATAGAAAAAAAACAAAGGAAACCCATTTTAGAAGTATTGAACTGGAAAATCACTTATCTCACTTCAATACACATTAAAAATGTAATAAAAATGTGAAGTTTGAAAAAAATCGTTGGAGCCGTTTTTGAAAAAATCGAAAAAAACTGAAAAATTACAAGAGTAAACATCTACTTCCGGTTATGCGATTTTCTTCAAAAGCTTGCTGTCTCATCTACATAGTACACAAAACTTATATATGAAGTTTCAACGCCATACCTCTTTTCGTTTTTGAGATATTTTGTTCACAGACAGACAGACAGACACACAGACCAATGAAAAAAAAATTTTTTTTTGGGTTCAGGGGACTCTAAAACGTGAAGATCTGTTGAAAACTCAATTTCGAATTTTTAGGGTGAATCCAATACTTCCTTTATTGTAAAAGGAAGTAATAACATAACCTCTAAATGAGAAAATATAAAAACTGTTCTTTAAATGATATGAAAATTATCGGAAATTGACTTATTTTTGGAGAAATATTTGGAGTAATTTCAACATAGAAACCGAAGTGTTTAAGTACTTACGCTGTTGCTTTTACATTTCGAAATTCAGCTGCATTGAAACGATCGTCGTTCTTTATGAATTCCATCACCATGCAAATGTCTTAAGGATGGTAAATTGTTTGATGAAGCTTTCACAAACCCGTCTGACGGCATTTTATGATTGCAAAACACAAATGAAGACAATAATTCTCGCTGAAATCGAAAATATAAGTCCAACTATATCACAATAACCACGCTGCAAATGTAAACAAACTGTCTACGATATGAGTTCTGACGTCACGACTCTCACGACCAATCAGGGTGCGTTTCGACTTCTATTTGAATTTATCGATTCTAACTTACTTTCAATTTCATATTATTTAAAAAATAAACAGAATTGTTGCTTTGCAATGAGTTCAGACTTAATTGTTTATATTTTACTATATGATTACATAGAAATCTCATTGATTTATTCCTAATGAAAACACCGAATTAGCATTTTACCTGCTTATAGTGCCTAGATGGAGTTGCATTTTCAACTTTTTCCTTCGTTTTGGCATCTTCTAGGTTACAAGATATAACCTTTTTTTTTAGAAAATATGATTATATTCTTGGAAAAGGGTCTGGTGACTTCCCATGGCTTCTACTTTTTTACTATCTTTCGATAGGAAATCTAACCACAATCATGATTTAAAAAATGGAAATAATTCAAGCACTCGGTTGATTACAAGAATGACATAATGGTATTTACGCTGTATTATGTTATAGGTACTTATAATACGCCACAAGTCTACATTACACAATTTACAGTATTTTTATTATGCAAATTGGGACACTTACCCCCACTTCCAATGCCACGTTACGTTTATTCAGATTGGCAGTAAAATAATCACATCGAACTTGTCCTAGCTATCAGGAATCTTTTTTAATGAATGTAAAGCAAAGCAAGTTCAATAATTGGCACTCATTTGTAGATGCCTCGGCTCAGTCGTTTTTGCTTAGAAATGAGAGGAGTTTAACGATTTGCAAACCTAAAACATGGTAAATTGAGAGCAGATGTCTAATTGCAATACGACCGATCTAATTTACTGTATCAAAAAAGTAGAAAATCTGTAAACACTTATTACATAATTGCGTTCCGATTAGCAATGTTATGCTCGTTATTAGTTTCAGCCACATAGAGCCGTGTATGTTTCTGGCCGGGTTAGTGTTGTGTAGAACAGCACAGTACCATGCATCCATCACAGCTACAAATTAGCACATTACAACAAAATTAAAATAAGTCTTAAGCCATTCTAAATCCGACCAGCCAAGAAAATAGGTTGTTTTTATCCGAAGGCGTAACAATACAGAAACTTCAAGTACAACAGACAAAAATCCCAAACTTTTTTCTATCTTTATACAGTCTGAAGTAAACTACTGAGACATGTGAAAGTGCTGAAATAAGTGTACTTAAACAGGAAGAGTATCTGCCAAGAGCTATAAATAATGATAAAGTAAAAATTAAATGCAAAACCTTTATATGAACTTTATAAGGTACAAACAGAATTCACCATCAGTACCAGATGAAAAATCATACTGAGCTGTCATAATCATCTTACAAGTCCTGCTGAATAAATAAAAAGTAGACGCCGTTTACTGATGTTTGTAAAAGCATTGAAACTGCGTGCATCCGTCACGATGCCTCGTTACCCATCGGGCTTACTATCTTAAGCGCCATCTAACGACGAAAAAACAAAATTTACCGCTACACTTCTACAAAAGGTGCATTCAGCTAGAAAGCCCTCGAAGAAAAAGGGAGCGATTGCAGTGCACTACATGTAAATCGTATAATCACCGTCAAGTCGCACCCATCAGTCCCGAATACCACCTAGAGCTGAAAGGCTGCTTTGCGAAGCGCGAATTCTCTTCCCGATTCTCATCGTGGGCACCTATTTGACTCATTAAGTTCATTGTTGTCGTTATTTTAACGTGAAGGCTGAAGATCAGAATTAGGTAGCATACAAGTAACTGAGCTAGATGTGTGTGAGTGTAGGCTAACCATTCTCCGTAGTGGACGGGATGCAAATGTAGTCAGCTTAATAAATAATATCGTATTTACATTAAACTTCGAATGGCTTAAATATGTTGGATGGTAGGCTATCCTGGATTAAGTGTCATTTTCGTTGTTGAGCCGTGCCATTCAGATCCAAGCATTTTTCGTAGTCAAGCCGACCTTGCCGAGGGACAGTTTGACCTGCAGGTCTGGTGAAAGCTGTTCTATCTTTCCTGGTAGATCTTCAGGTAGCTGCAGACTAGTTGCTTCCATATCGGTTTTGTTTTCGCTGCATTACATTACAGTTATCGCCTTTTCTAAATAGCTTCTACAAATCTTGTAATTCCTGCACGTATCTACCTCTAGCTTCTTGCAACTAGAGCATACCTACTTCTTTTAATTAACATTGAATCTGATATTATCGCCATGTGTGTGTTATTCGAGTGGCCGTTTCACGTATACCAGTTTTAATCCTCTCCCCGTCAGGGACACTAGTAAATACTGTTAATGTACAGATTGTATTGTCTAATAGATATTATAAATTAGTCAGTTAATTGACGAGTGGCGCTTTTTAAAAACCTCATATGACGCCGTAATTTAGTCATAAACTTTAGTTTTCGTCAAGTACCAAATGGCTTATGCCTAAAGACTTGATAAAGGTTATAATTGCATTTAGCAGCATATAAAAGCCGTATGACGTCATATAGATGTAAGAATAATCCTTTTCTTACCATCTGTGTTAATTACATATAGTCATATTCAAATTCCATATAATTAGATTAAATTAGTCTTTGCTTTTCTTTCACTGTGTTTACACGCGATCCCCCTATTTTATGATATTTGTCTGTGTGTGTAAAGGAGTCTAGCGGCTGCAAGGATAATCAAGATAAGTCCGCGGAAGCAAAACGTTGGGTAGTCGCACACGAACGCTGTCACAAAGTCAAGAGGATTGTTTTCAATTTCAACTTCAAGTGGCTACTATTTTTTAAAGAAATCAAAGTCGGTGACCCTCAGTTGATAACATTTAATCCAGGTCACCAAGTCCTCACCCTAATTAACGAGTATCGAAGTGAACCACGATCTTCTGACGAGAATCTTTCAAAATCTTTTTACATAAGGCACCCTAACGTCATTGGGGTGAATGGCTGCTGCATTTTACCGAATTGTGGTCTTGAAATTATCGAAGTAAAGCTGTGACCCGCTTTGGTGTCATAAATTAGAGTTTTACAGTTAACAAATCTAGAACCGCCAGTACGGGGCCTGTTTTGTATGGTAAATACCGATTAATTATATAACAAATTGACGCCCAACGTCGTGGAGTTGTTCGCCTGTAACAAAGTATACAGCATTTTATATTTGTTGATGAAGTTATGTTGATTGCTAACAGTGCAGAACGCAAGGCACATATGGAGTGGAAAATTGGGAGAACTTAACATAGACAAAAGTAAAATCTTGAAAATTAGTAAAACTCAAATGCTAGTGACTGAGACAATAGGAAGGAAGGATGACTAGGTAATAGTGTAGTAAAACTAAAACCATTGATTGATATGGTGGAATTAGAGAGGAGGGGGAATAAAGTACTGACAATTGTCCCAGAAATGAAAGTGAGTGGATGGAGACAGAGGGGTAGATCGAGGAAACTATTGAGAATATATGGCAGAATAATGGGAGAGAGTGGGAAGGCAGTTGGGAGGTTAGAATATTAACATAAATAGAAAAAATCATAATAAATGGTGTTACGTTTCACTTACGCCGCCGTTTAAAATTTTCAGTCGGTGGTATTTCCAGCGCACTCCGCGCGACTTGGATCGCGCTGGCCGCGATAACCTCAATGGGCTTTTATCTTTTAGGCGCAGATTGTGGTATTCGAGCGCGTTCTTTTCCGCTTGCAGCCTTCAAGCAGGCACGGTGGTTTAGCATTTTCGGGAAGAGCTTTTGGGGACGTTTATTAAGACTATGATTAGTTTTTTGTATTGGTCGAATGCAAGCCTTCACGTTTTCGTGTCTCTGATGCCCCGAGCTCACGAGAAGGAAGTTTATTCCTACGCTTTTTGCGGATTTTGAATGCGACCACGAGTCATCATACTCGTATTTGGCCTGGATTGTATCTGGTATGAATAGTCTAGACGCCCTTACACCCCCTGTAGTTCTGTATTTTATACTTGGACTCCTGTTTCCCTTTCACAGCAAGTAGTGCCAGACATTAAACGCCGGTTTCGATTGCTAGAGCCAAGTAAATTTTGTTCTTCGCGTCAACGGCGACCGCTGCAGACGCTTGCGAACCGATGTTTGTTGGACCTTACGGTACGCTTCCTTCTTGATGCAGGCGTTTTATTAGAGCACAAGTAAGGACCCGTTACGGGGGGTTTTTCCTTCTGGGTTGGCATTTCAATCATCGCCGTCGCGGCGCAGATCACGTTGAGACACCAGCTCCGGCTGCACGAGTTTATTTGGCCAAACTTTTTGGACCCACGTTTGCGTTTTCCTTCGAGACAGAGCACCAGAAACATCTGCTGGCCAAGTGGCCTGCTAGACAGCCATTTTAATGTGTGCTATTGTAGTATTGCCGAACTGTATTGTAAAACTGTGAGTATTATTTGTGCGTAATTTATTAAATTGTAATAACCTGCGATTCTGATTTATGCAACTTAGTGTGATAATTATGTATGCTTTTGTACTATGATGTTTTATGAAATTATATGATCTTTATGCCAGTAAACAGGGTTGAGTTTAGTTACGGTTATTTACTGTATTTGGAGCTATCTCTCAGGAAGTGTATTTGTACGTTAGGTATTGAGTTTACAAATTCACGCTGGAACACCGGGGTGCATTCGCGCACTGGGCATTTACTTTTTGTGTTCTACTGTTTAATTTCTTAAAAAACTACACTCCTCCTATCGCTGAGCTGGCGGCCGGTTTTTGCACGTGAGTGTACCTTATTTTTATTTCTTTGGAAGATCGCCAAGAAAATAATTATTAATTAGCTAAGAAGGGGTTGAAAATAGTTAAGGAGTAAAATTACTTGGCCGGATTGCGCGCTTACGGGCAGCAGGGTTACACAAATAAGAAGAAGAAACACGCGATAACCAGTATTAACAAAATTGGGTGTTGCACGACAACACGACAATTGTGCGGTGCACAAAGCAAGAAAGGTTAGATAAATTATTGATCATTGCAGCTTCAAAAGGTTAGGGCATTCCTGATTTGGCAACTAGCCACTATTATTTATTTTTTTAAGTAAAAATATGTCTGAAGGGAAGAGATAGTGGTGGTATATCTAACAGATCTGGCATGCCATATGGTTAAACGTAATCCTATATTTAGCCACCTTAAAACAATGCAACCCTCACTTTCGTTGATTGTAAAAGCTAACTACTAGATACGCTGCCTACCTGTTCTTCGGAAGTATTTTATTTCGTTTCTAGCAGGTATGTTTACTGATGCATCCCCCGTCTCTCCACCTGGACACGTGCCCTGTAGAGGTTAGAGGTTTCTACATGTTATCTAAACATAGAGGACACATATCATGTTAACATTGTTATGGTCTTTAGTACAGGGGTTTAAAATCGGATTAATAAGGTTAGAAGAATACAGTATTAAAAATTACAAAGATGAATTTAAGTATGAAAAAGATATCAAAATTATTAAAATGTATTTGGTAAAGAAAGCAAATAGAATTTAAAATTCAATTGACCGTAGCTACATAAGAAACAGTAGAATTTTAACATCATTTAATTATTATCTGGGATGAAGTGGGGAATTCGTGGCAAATACTTATTCGAGAAATGCCATTCAACACAGTGGGTGTTAGATAAATAAAATAAAGTTTTTATAGTGTATTGGACTATGAAATACAAGCTAAACTAAATCACTAAGGAGATATTTTATTTATGAGTATGTAAAAATAATTTGATACAAAAACATGTAATACAATTTGTAAGTGGTTAAAATTATGAAAATAAACCCTTTATAAAAGTTTAAACGCTATTTGGTCTATAAAAAGGTTGTAAATTGAAAAATTGGTGTGGTGAAAATGAAAGTAAAATGTTAAAGGATTAAAAGATGTGAAGAAGAAGAGGATTAAAATAAATGAATCTGGTGAGAATGCCTAAGTTATACAGTTATAATCTACAAAAGCAAATTTCTGAAAGAGGATGCTTAACTAAGGTTATTGTCAAATTACATTGCATCATATGAATTGGATAACAAGGAATGGTTTTTGCTGGAAGTGGTTTACATCGAGATTGTTAGCAGAGTGAGCGTTTTATAGGGTGGACAGGAAATTTTCATCTAAAGGGGTTCTAATTCGACGGGCTTGTCACTGAAGTGATATCTTATAACTTGCATCTAGTCGAGGTTCGTGATACTAAGTCGTCGGAGGCTTGAGGATTTTGGTAGTACGACGTGGATGGTGTTTGCTGCTAACAGTACTACTGGAGTAAGTTGGTAGGGGTCTTGTCGTGTTTTGGCCAAGAAGTCTTTGTGGATCCAGGTGTTTTTGGCGGAGTTCGGACTTGGATTTGTTTGGACGTTGGGAGATCTTTGTGAGATTGCTGGATGAGTTTGGCTTGGTAAAGCAGAGGGTCTAGTCCATGAACGGGTGACGAATACAAATATTAAAATAAAAAAACTGAAAGAAAAAGATACAAAGAGTGCTTACTATTTGATATTTGTTGAGTGACAAGTAAATGTAACGGGAAAGTATTTGTAATTGATTTTTCACTTGCATAATTCAAAGTGACAGGTGATAGACGCTTGAGTTGTCATGGAATGAGAGAACCAAATTTCAGGAATAGAAGCAGTTTAGATTATGAGCGAATTCTACCTGTTTTTCAGTAAGAGTAAAATGTTTCTACCATAGTTAGCAATTTAATAAGTTTGATATATGAAAGGGCAAATCAGTTAATTAAATTTCAATTTTAAAAGAGAATTGATTGAAAATTAAATAAAGTATAGTAAAAGTCAATTATAACATTATTACAACGTGGACTCACCACAATATATTAACCCTTTGCATATTTTTAAACATGGGCACCAATTAACGAGCTAGAATAGTTATCTCTGCAAATATTCAAATGTGTTTAAAGGATTTGTTTACAATATTTTTTTAATCAGGTGATTGTGATGGCCACCACTCTCTTCTTATTTATTATTAAAAAATCACATTAGCTACTTCAATTTCTAGGTGTTGTATGAGATTTTGCCTATTCTTGTTAGAGATCTGCATGCTGCATTACTGGATAAACTAATACTTTGCAATTATGTTTTCGTAAAAGTTATACCCACTTGATGCAGCAAGTGTGGTTTTTACTTTCCTCGTCTAAAAGAGCAAGGACGTATTGTAGTCGCAAAAAATCATCTATCGAGATTTCTTCAGATCTTCACGTTTCAGGGTTCCTTGAAGACAAGGTTTTCTCAGTTCCGTCTGTGTTTGTCCTTTTGTGTGCCTGTTGCCGGAATAATTCAAAAACTATTTGTTGAGGGAAGATGATATTTTGCATGCAGATTATATGACTTCCTGGCATGAAACTGAGAAAATTTCGGTAAAATATATACTGGGTGAGCATTTTAAAACAATTTTTGCTTTAAAATAGATAAAAGTAGTAATTTTCACATTAGTTCCGGCTTTGCACTTGATGAAAATGGGGCCCTACAGATACAGGGTAAATGTAAAACAGTCTAAAAGTGCCAAAAATAAGTGTTTTCTCTTTAATACCGCCGCGCAGCGCGCAAAGACCCTCCATGAGCTCATGCGACACACGGGTGGAATTAAAATCGCATTCGTAGGCGCTATGGTTCAAATCCCATAATCGGTAATGGCTTTTTATTTAAAAATTGATGTAATTCGCATTACCAAGTGTTTTCTTTTGTTTTAGTATTATAAGGAGCGTTAAAGTATTTTTAACCCCGAGTGTCCTTTGATTTTTAAAATTGTTTAGTGTCACAACGTTGACTTGTGAGGGAAGTTTTAAGTAGAGCCCTTTATATATTTTTTTAATTATATAGTAAGTACTTGAATGAAACAATATATTATTACTGAAGAATATTTAGTTTATCAACCCTTTCCAAAGTTTGCTGTCAACAAATGGCCGAGGACGAAATAAATTGTAAAGAAATCTATGCAATTTTTTGATATTTGCATTTGACAGAACACGTTAAACGTTAATAAATTGCACACAAAACATATACCATCATTCATCTACTTGTGCAATGGCTCCATTTTAAGAAAGGTAGTATTTCCGCGTTTCCCCTAGGTCGGCGCTAATGGTCACCGCAGAATTTGGAAATTCACCCATGAATGGCCAAGGCCCTGCGATATTGCAGTCCCGATTCGACAGGGTCCGCCGTTGTCACGTACTCGTGGCGCAATTTAACTGGAAAGGCGCGCAAAAAGCCTTATTTAAGGTAGGTCTCGTTGTCACGTGCGAAGAACCGCAAGTCGAGTCTAGAAGGTAAAGCCAGTTCGGAGAAATTAGACGATTTGTCATATAAGTCCACTTTGTCACTGCACCGCCGTAAGATATGGGGAGGGTGATTTATAGAAACAAATCACAGAATCCGCGTCTGGGGAGCTGGGGACGGTGGTCAGCGCAGGCCATAACTCATGCGACCAACATATCTACACCCACTGTTACAAATCTTCTTATGTGCTGCCAAATGTCACCACTTAAGACCCTGTTTTACATCCAGGGAAAGTCTAAGGAATCGCTTTATTGTGGACCCGTGATTTAGGGGCCACACCTCGATTGCGCTTTGTTTGCTCAGGTTATTTTTCGGAATTGCAAAGCCTGAAAACTCTTCTAACAATATTACGAGCACCCAGTTATTTTCCAAAGATGGCCAACAAAAACTGCTTTTAACGCATTTTAACGTTAAAAAGTAACTTTACCATTTTCAATAACTCGAAATGAATATTTGAGTCGGTTTCCTAAATTTCATTTAAAGTTGAGTGTGCTACTCGTAACAACGAAGTGTTATATCTATAAGGGTGCATACAAATAAATGTTTGAATACAAAGGCTGCTACGGAAAACAGTAATGTCTTACATTAGTAGTAAACTGCAATTAATGCATCTGCCAATTTAATACTACTTGTAGATTCAAAGTGTTTAGTAAACACTGTATTTAAGTAAGCTGGTAGTATTAGTAGGCGTGTGCCCATTCAAACTACCCAAACTGTATAATGCAGCATACCGTATAAATGATACATTTAATTTAAATAATATCCAGATATCTAATGTATATCATGTGATGTAACAGTTGTATGTTTTAACTGGTGGTTGTTGTAAAGGCAACCAGACGGTTGTTTATATTTAGTAGTAAAAAATAACTTGAATTGATAATCTACGAGAAATAGTCACGTTAAGGGTTAAATTCCCATTAATTGTGAAGAATAATTGATGATCTGATTCTCTACGATCAAATTTTACTTTAAATCACAAATATTATTCAAATATAAAATTCAAGATTGTTTGATCCCATTTAATATGGTATATTACTACGAAGTCAGTAAAACCAGTGAAAGTGAGTGTTGTGGTATGCTGTTGAACTGGGTATCCACATAATAGAGGTTTCAAAGAGCTTCAACGAGCTTTGATTTGGTCGGGAACAACCCGGGGACGTGTTTGCTGACTGGAATTTTTCCGGTTAGGAGCTTAGATATGAGTATTCAGGTACAAGATAGACAATCAGAAGGTTAGTGCCCATATTTTTTTAAATATTAAGAAGTCATAAAGCAAGTTTGGTGCGGCAAATCATTAAGATAATTGTAATTATATGTAGAAATGAATTTAGACGAATTATTTTTCTAAATTTAATAGTGATTCGAGTACTCTACGTTTTGTGACCATTATATTTTGAAATTTATACTTCTTGGAATTAGGTAATTCTAGAATTTTTATTTAAATCAAGTTTGGATATTTAGCATTTGATTAAACTATTTTTGACAATTTGTATTTTATTTTGTAATGTCAGATCAAACGTCAATGTGCTACTAACAAACTGGAAGTAAGAATTTAATTTTGTGAAGTAACTGAAACCTGTATTTGACTTAATTTTAAATGTCAAATTGATTTATGAGATACATCAACTACTATTTAATACATTAAGAAGTAAGGTAAGTATATAAGTGAGCTATACCTGATAGTGCTTCTTTTTTTTGGATATTTAGAAAACGGGTATATTTAACTTGATATGTAATCGTGCTCCAACGAGAGAGCTATTTTATTTACAATTTAGGGTTTGATATTAATAATTATTATAGCAACACCGCGAGAAGTTATATTACAAATTTGACACCTCAAGTGGGGCTAGATATACAACAAGGCTAGTGATATTTTACAACTGTCGATGATATCAGGTAGCGAATAACTACTGAAATTATAATGTCATTATGTAAGCTTTTACACAAAGTAGAGTTATCGCATGAGACTTACAATCAAATAGTGTAGAGAAAATAATAATAGTAAGGACATAGAGTGCAAACAATAAAAACATATTTGCTGGATTTCTAGCAGAATGAAGACACAGAGCACACGGCTCGAGACACCCTGGATTATCTACGTCAACTTTATTGTGACCGTATAGTAAGCCAATTTTCGTAGGCAGAATGTCTTGTACCCTCTTCAGATCTAATTCTTTCAGTTTTATTTTTTTGCGGAGCCACATATTGAGTGTATAGAAATCCTGATGATCTGAAAAATCGCATTGCAAAAGCGTTTTATCCCTACGTTTTGCTCCAAATTGTGATGTGGCGGTTCATATCACTACGTTTGATGAATTGTGCTAATCTTTATTGCAAACTAGCTCAATAGCAATGAGATTTCTTTTGACTGTTTACCTGGATTCGCAGCTAGAGAACGCCATTGTTGCAAGGCACTCAGAAGTTGGCCCTGGACTCGAGCAAAGTAGTAAATGTTATCGCAACAAAAAAATTAACCAAATAAAAAGTCAATTTGATTATATAAATAAACAAATTGATGTTAAAGAGTGCGGAAATTAAATACTGAACAAAGCGCACTGCGGTTTCTACCTCGTTTGATGGTAATAATAATGTTAAACCACCCGCATTTATGTTCTGTTTAACCGGCACCTGCGCACAAAATAATAGAAAACAGTGCGCATATGCTGCCTTCGATTACTCGACTCGCAGCTCCAGCTTCGACGGTTGGTCATAAATAACATAATTTAGCATAAATCACCTGCATTATGAGATGATCGTTGAATTGCAGTTGTGCATTAAGCTGGATATGCTCTTGCAGGTATTCCCGGCGATGCCTTTACTATTGCGTCACTTAAGTGCGTAGCTATTTTCTTAGACTTCGGAGCTCATCGTGAGGGTAACAAGCCACCATAACGATATTTTTTGTTGTAAGAGTTGGTGTAACTGATGCTGAGCCTCACTCTTAAAACTAAGAGCGCCCGAAGTATACTTCGAAACAAATTTTTCTCTGCCAGTTCAAAGCAGATGGCTTTCCCACAGACTATTTGCGTGATATTCGAAAAAACATTAGCCCCCACTTTCTAACATGAGAACATGAACAAATCGGCTATATATTAAAATATTTCTCCAAATACACTCAGGCGAGTAAGATCAAGTTTCAGTTGCAGAGTCTACTTTCCAGTGGAACTCCAGATAAACTGCACTATGTATTTAGTAACACGAAATTGCATGTTAATAATTTAGCTTGAAGGATTATCAAAGTTTTCACGTCTGCTTGGAGATATAAAAATTCACTAAATCATCATTTTTGTTAGAATATCAAAACGTTTCGTCGGATGTTCAGTCCGTATGTTATGCTTTCCTGAACACTTTGATAGTGAATTTCAGTCAATTACATTACTCGTAACGGTTCAAATTAATGTAAATTGTTTTATAATCTGTTCTATTAAATTTATTATGAACAATAGGTGAAAAAACATCGATAGTTGCGCAGAGGTTATATCTATATTTAAATTCGGCAGCAACAATTATATCCGAAACTATAGAAAGAGGGCATAAGTAGCCAACAGGTAAAGTGGTCGAGTCTGTAGCAAGAGCTTTGTAAACAATGTATCATTATTAATAATAATAATAATTTAATTTACATCAATATAAAATTTCAAATTATAAGACACTATAAAATAGTTCCAGTGATATAAGTACAATATAAGTGGCAAAAAAGTAATTCAGCAATATTGCGATAAACTGCCTTTGTTATTATGATACAAAATTAAATTTAAGTTCAACCAAAGACACGACAATTCTCAGGTTACTTTATATTATTGGGCTAACTTTGCCTGTCAGTAATTTTTAGGCTGGTCAAAAATGAAGTGTATTTATTACTTTAAAAAAATGGTTAAATTTCCCTTTCTTAATATTTTATTGAACTGCAATACTTTTTAGGTTAAATAACGGCAAAACACAAAAACTCCTCTCAGATGGGTTCAGAATTTGGCTATATTCGTAAATTATTTTAAATTTTAGACTAATCATCCCAAAGTCGCTCATATGCCCGACTCTAACTACGTATTATTCGTAACCTCAATCTGAAATCTAAACACAGAACTTTCGCCAGTACAATTAGCGTCAATTTGAATGTTTAAAATCGTGAAATGGAGCAAGGAAACCTCAGGTAAATTGATTTAATTATCGCGCTTGGCAACAAATCTCCACGAATTTGTTTATAGGTATGACGTAGATAGACGCCAACAATCACTTGTTTCTGGTGGCTTGGAAATTCTTGCAAATTTGTAGATTCTGATGACGTTATGCTAATTATGAAAATTGGGCCGTAGCTGCACTCTTCTGTAGGCTTTATTCTCAGAGTTCAACAACTTTCCCGAGCTCTCAACCCGCAATTATAGCTAGATCGTACCTAGAAAGTTTTGCTCGAACTTGGACCGACGAAGGTGCAGGTGATGTCGTTGGACTTTTGCTGTTGAATCAGCTCCCCTGGTTGCCAATCCTCGTTCAGGATGCTCTTACAGACCCCTTTATATGATGGACTGCAGACCTTTGGGTTCCGATGCTTAAATAGGCCGGAATCGCAGATGAATTGGAGAATTTCTAATTTTATCGTGGCGGAACGTGCCACAAACGATATCACAGGTGCACAGTAACTTGGGTAATAAAGCTGTATACTTTTAATAATTTAAAACACTTTTTAGTGTAAAAAAACATTAATTAAAAGGAGGTACCAATTTTGCCCAAACTTCTTATATTTTAATTTCAATTGTTCTATTTCTTATTCAACAAAACAACATCACGTTGCTATGATACCGCGATCTGCTAATGTTAAATAGAAATTAATTTTGATAACAAATACACATTAACGGAGTAAAGTTTGATTACATGATTCTTAATATTACCATTTTCTTAAATTTAAAAATTGTCTTTATTGCTTATAGCTAGCATTGTTCTTTCTAGTTACACATACAAGCGATTTAAAACCACTGCTCTGCTTTAGCCCTTTGTTTTTATTAATGAACTGGTATTCGAGTTCATAATCTTTACACGTCACTTGCGTTTCTTCTCGTCCATTGCCTAATTCTGGACTGCTCTTTGCAATTTCTATTTTATCCTTATTTTGCTTTCATCTACTTTTCAGATTGCTTGCCTTTTCACCGGTCTGTGCTTTTATTAATAACTACGCTCATTGAGTATGCTCACAACAAACATTTTGTGTCAAATAATTTCTTTTGGTCTGGCTTTCAATATGCACAAACCTATAATTTTAATTATATTACCGTACTCAAACTTCAAATTCAAACCCTCTGAAATATGCTTTGCTTATGGGTGCATTTATCCGTCTAATTACTGCTTCTTGCATCTCATTGCCAATGCATTTAATACTTTTATTACTGTTTAAATTGCAATTACCTAAAATATTGTAACTCTGTCCTTTATTGACTTGGTTAAATATTTCGCACTGCAAACTGAGCCAAATTGTGGGCTTAAAACCATTTCAATATTATATACTGTGTAAGGCTTTCGCCGTTACTCGAATTATTCTAGTTAACAGAAAATTTCGGCTTATACCGATGGTATGGTATTCTCTGGCTTAATGTGCCTTCCATCTTCGGAACTCGAGCAAAGATCCACGCGATTGCCATTCTTTTTGGTGGCTCGTGTTGTTTGAGTAGTTTGAGAACGAGGATACTTCGGCAGATTTGGCCTTGTTGCTGTTTGTGCACCCACATTGACTAACATTTCGCAAGACCTTGCAGCTTGCATCATCAGGGTGAAAGTTGCAAAGGTTCAGGGGACTCGAAAACGTGAAGATCTGTTGAAAACACAGTTTCGAATTTTTGGGGTAAATACAATACCCCTTTATTGAAAAAGGAAGTAAAACCAGTGGCGCACAAAATTATTTTATGATATTACAACTGTAGTAATTATTTATAGTCTCGTTTATCTTCATGTAAACATTTACTCAATTAACAAAGAAGAACCCACGATACAGTTGTTTTTAACTGTGAAACCCTGAAAATAAGAAATAATTGATTTAAGATAGTAATTGATGTTTGTATATTGCTTATTTTAAAATATTATAAAAATCATAGGGTCCCATGCGATTAAAGAGTGTGAATAAGTGTTTAATGGAACCAACTGGTAAATATTGTTTCTCAATCATAACTTTTAATAAATCAACCAATAATACAGGGGTTTTTAGGATAACTTTATAACCTTATTTGGCTTCCGTGATGCAACATAGAACACCAGGCGTCCCCACAGCAAGTTCTACAACAGACAGAGGCTCCTCTTTCTCTCCGTTCGTCTGCTGTAACAAGTCGCCGCCTTCAGCTTGCACCAACCAAAAACTGCTTACAACTTTGTTTTTGCCCCAGTCCTAGGGCTCTGCACTGCTTATCCCGAATGCTGCTGCCTTCTTCCTGCTTCCAGGGCTATGCTAACCTCGCAACAGATACAAAAAACTGCCACAAGAACACCAGCTGCCACTCTACGTACTATTCAACAGTTTTTAAAACTCCTGTAGGAGTGCAACAAATCATAGCAACCCTTCTACAACATAGTCAAAAGTCACTACACTAATTATAAAACATTTGAATTCAGAAAAATGGGTATTTATTAGCTTTTAATGGAATTATTTGTGGGGAATCCAAAGTAACACATCTCACAGCTGGGTTTGGCTTTCCCCCTTTTTTTCGTTTTTATTCATCCTACACTGTTATTCACTATTTCTAAGTCTGATCTAATTATATTTTATGTTTGAATCAAGGGTAATACTATTTTTAATACCGTTTTTACAAATTATTAACTCAATATCAATCCCATTCCTATAATTTGCAAAAACTAAACTAGCACTTTTATAGATTATTTTGTAAAATAATACTTGAAATTGATATCATAATTTTAGGCTTTAAAAGTGTTCATTCCAATATATTTAGTTCAGCTCAATAGGCCGTGTAGGCCCAAAGGTCGGTTTACAATCTTTTTCCATTCTTTCTCGTTAGTCGTTCTTTGTTCCTAGTTCCTACTATTCAGCCTCAGTAAATATTTTTTTACGCTATCCAGCCATCTGCCCCTGGTTTTCTTGCTTTCGATTTCACCTTTAACCATCTTCTTTGTTGAGCGAAATTCAGAAAATCTATAAACATGTACTATCCAACGTTCATTCATCATTTCTATCATATAAATAAAGGAGAACGATCCAAACGTGTGTGTCACGACAATTGCAGACGCGATGTCCCCCATTTGTGTTTACATGCATCTCACCGTCGCCTCGATTTCGCGACCGGGGAGGAGCCCCGAGTGTCCCACTGGAGAGGAGCGGAGCCCCGATGGCTCCCTTGGAAAAGGGCGAAGTCCCGGGGGCCCCCTTGGAGAGGTGCCGAGCGCCAAGGGCCCCCTTGGAGAGGGGCGGAGTCCCAAGGGCCCTCTTGGAGAGGGACAAAGTCCCGAGGGCCCCCTTGGAGAGGGGCGAAGTCCCGAAGGCCCCCTTGAAGAGAAGCGGAGTCCCAAGGGCCCCTTGGAGAGGGGCGGAGCCCCGATGGCTTGGAGAAGGGCGAAGTCCCGGGGCCCCCTTGGAGAGGTGCCGAGCGCCAAGGGCCCCCTTGGAGAGGGGCGAAGCCCCGAGCGCCCCCCTTGGAAAGGGGCCGAGTCCCGAGGGCCCCCTTAGAGAGGGGCGGAGTCCCAAGGGCCCCCTTGGAAAGGGGCGAAGTCCCGAGGGCCCCCTTGAAGAGAAGCGGAGTCCCAAGGGCCCCTTGGAGAGGGGCGGAGCCCCGATGGCTCCCTTGGAGAAGGGCGAAGTCCCGGGGCCCCCTTGGAGAGGTGCCGAGCGCCAAGGGCCCCCTTGGAGAGGGGCAAAGCCCCGAGCGCCCCCTTGGAGAGGGGCCGAGTCCCGAGGGCCCCCTTGGAGAGGGGCGGAGTTCCAAGGGCCCCCTTGGAAAGGGGCGAAGTCCCGAGGGCCCCCCTTGAAGGGAAGCGGAGTCCCAAGGGCCCCTTGGAGAGGGGCGGAGCCCCGATGGCTCCCTTGGAGAAGGGCGAAGTCATGGGGCCCCCTTGGAGAGGGGAGAAGTCCCGAGGCCCCCCTTGAAGAGAAGCGGAGTCCCAAGGGCCCCTTTGGAGAGGGGCGGAGTCCTCGAAACCCCGAAGGCCCCCTTAGAGAGGGGCGAAACCCCTAGAGCCCCGAGGGTTCCTTTAGAGAAGGGCAAAACCCCTGGAGCCGCGAATGCCCCCTTGGAGAGGGACGGACCACCTAGGGCCCCTTGGAGAGGGGCGGAGCCCATTGAACCCCCTTGGAATGGCCCAACGTAATAAGTCTAAAAATGGTGGTAAATTGAATAGAATAGACCGCGCAATAGCGCGCGCAGCCCCGTTTATATTATATATTATTACAATAACAATTCTCTCTGATTATGTACCATACCTTTCTGGCTTCCTGTTCAAATTTAATATGACGATATTCTACTATCAATTAACATTAAGTGTTCGTTGTTCGCGACAATTCTGTTTTATTCATTCTTTTCATTATTAAATTTTGATCATTCATAGTGCAATTTTGATCATGATTAGCTTTTGTTTGTATTTTTGTATTTGTAATTCTTCTATATTTTGTTACTTATGTAGATATTTTAATAAAAATTTGACTCTCTAAATACCAATTGTTGTTCGTTTTCACCCCAATAATAATCTAGAAAATTGTTTTAAAATCTTGGAAACCATTCCATTGTTGTTTATTTAGATTGAATCAATTTACTACACTACTACCTAAACCAGGGGTCGGCAACCTTTTTCGGACGGCGGGCCATTTTCAAAATAATTTTTTTTATGCGGGCCGCATATTCAAATGTAACTTAAATAGTGCTTTTATATCATATACGAGTATAAATATTATTAAAAATAAATATAGAAAAAATTTATTTTTATTGACATGCTATAATAACAATAATGTTAGAGAACAAAAATTTTACAATTCTTAAAAGGAAAAAAAGAAAATACAATTCCAATTAAATATGTATAAATATGTAAATATAAAATATATAAATATAAAAAATACAAAATATTGTAGTGAAACGTCATACGGCTGTCAACATGAACGCACATATGAACATACAGTAGCAAACTGGCGAAATGAAAGAATTAGTGATGGGCCTATCCGGAATGAATAATCGGAAAGTTTCCGATTGTTCAAAAAATCGGAAGGTTCCTATTATTTCGGAACTTTTCGGAATTCGATTATTTTACTGTTCGGTGCACAAAATTCGGAACTTTCGGAATTCGATTATTTTACTATTCGGTACACAAAATGAGAAAACGAAATGCCAATTTGAACTGAACGGAATACGGAATGTTGTATTGACTCACTTGACTGCTATATGCTGGTTGGCGAATGTCGACGGGTCGCGCCGTGTGCGCACGTGTATGATACGTGAATGGCACTAATGGCAGTGGTATTTCGTAGATTAATTGTTAGATAGTACACCTACAGACTTCAAATTCAAGTATTGTTTTATACTATCTATTATGTACTTTATGTGCTATTAAACTTTAAAATATCACTAGTCTATTAACGTAACTACTGTAATAATTTGAAAAAATATTTTATTTCCTCATATCCTACTGTGCGACTCAAACTCATAAATTGTTTTTTAGGATACTGCATTGCTAACTAGCGTCTACATAGTTACAAACGAGTCCGGTAGATAAAATTTACCGGCCTAGACCAGTAGTAATAGAACTACTACTGGTCTAGGCGGTAAACTTTATCTACCGGACTCGTTTGTAACAATGTAAACGCTAGTTACCAATGCAGTATCCTAAAAAATCTTATACATACGTAGAATTCTTACGGCCTTGCCAAACATACAGGTCTCGGCCTACGGTTCGACCTGTAAAGTATTGGCGCGGCCATAAAAATGTTGCTACCGGTCTAATAACGTAAATAGCTATTACTGACCGTCCTACAAACCCAGACAATAGATGCCAACGCAGATAAGGGCTTACGGCGCGACGGCGAGTGCTCTCATCGTAAATTTGCACGCACTTCATCTTCCTTCTGCTTGTTGTTATTTCGCTCGTTTTCCCTTGCTTGCATTTACGGAATGTAAAATAATCGGATGATATTCCGATTTTATAAACATTCCGAAATGGAACATTCCGATTATTGAAATCATCCGATTATGCCCATCACTAGAAAGAATGCTACACTTGCTAAGGGAGACGTCGTATTCGCTGGGGAGTGGGGATTAAACTTGCGCAGTAAAATAGGTTTCCCACTATGCTTCTGTTTGTCGCGCATTTTTGTCACCGGCCACATTTCGGCACGCTTACGCTCTAAGTTTGTTGATTTTTCCTAAAGTTATATTGGTGCTTTGGCGGGCCGCGCAAAAAGTTGCAAAGGGCCTCATGCGGCCCGCGGGCCGCAGGTTGCCGACCCCTGACCTAAACTATTCTATCTTCTTCTTTCATGACGTTACAATCTTAGTTGTACTTGAGCCTCCTCTATTCTCTTCTTCCAGTCCTCCCTTTCTCTTGCTGCTACTTGCCAGTTTCTCACTCTTAGTACTCAAAAGCATCCTTTTTTATATTATTTTACCATCTTTGTCGTGGTCTTCCTCTTGTTCTTACGGTGTCGAACTGTGCTCTGAACACTTTCTTTGGTATTCGACCCTTCTCCATTCGTTCTACGTGTCCGGCCCATGCTAGCCTTAGTAATTTAACGTGGTCGACTATAGTCGAGATTGGTATAATTCTAGTAGTTCATGATTGTATCGTATCCTCCAGTATTTGTTTTCCTGTAGCTCCTCAGCAGGTTTTCTTCAATTTGGTTTGTCATCACCCATGTTTGGCTGCCATAGGTGGTCACCGGCCTTACTATTCTATATTATTCATAATTGGGTTTAGTAATCGTATAACTGCTCATGTACCTTTCTTGTATCTTATTAATAATTCGAGTCTCTCCACGCACTCTTCTGGGTTAATTCCATCATTCCCATTTCTCTATACTATTTTCACTTAAACTGTATACAACATGAAGTATATTATTACAACAACCTTTGCTATTTTTTTAATGTTTTCTCTTAAAATTTAAGATTTGTACTGTCTTGTCGGTATTGTCTTTCACTCCTTTCATTTGATGTTTTAATCTTTTCACTTACTCTTCAACGCCTGTATATCCCCATTTTATTCTAAGAAATCTAATTTCTAAATTATTATTTACCATCTGACAACCTTCATACATTTTCCTACAATTTTACTTTGTTGTTCTAATTTCGGATCAAACTCAGTTAATATTTCAACTTTGTAATTATCTAGTTTCTTATTAAGTTTATCGTACTTGCAATTTGCAATCTTTACCTTTTTCTTCAAGTCTAGTTTTGAATCCTTGTTTTAACTCCTCTTCCCTAATTTCTTTTATGTCCTGTTGTAATTAACCCTCTTTTGTATTTATGTCAGGTTTTATGTAGACTTTCCTTCTTTAAGCTTTTCCTCCTTTAATCTCAGCTTTTAATAGTCAAAAGTTGCAGAATAGATACATTTACGTAACTACTATTGTCCCCACTTGTAGTTATTGGAATATAAACAAGTTGTACATTTACTAAGCCATTATTTATTTAATTACTGCTAGGAATAATCACCAATCCTCATAGGATTCACTAATAATTACTAACAATCTCCTCCTTGATTCTACAAAATTAATATTTGCTCTATATTGAATCGACATAATTAAATATTATGATATATGAGAGTGTATTAAAATATTAACTAATTGTGACCGAGTTTCGCAAATTCAAATCAATGGCTGGGAGACGAGCAGAAACTAATTAAATACTATTAAATATTATTTAAATTAAAATGCTATAATAAAATAAAGTTTGTGTAAACAAAAGTATGTTTTTTTCTTTTAGGGGTAGTTGCAAATTTATTTTAAGTATTGCTTATTTGCCATATTAAAACGAATTTATTTGTAGACGAATATGTTTTCTTCTTCTAGGGATCAAGCTGCAGATGGTTTGCTTATTTTTTTATAATAAACGTATTTGAATGCATTTTTCTATGTATTAATATCAAAATTGCAGGGGGCTCAGGAGCAAATTAGCACAAGTCATTACATACACGGGATATCATAAGTTCCACATAATATATGCCTTACAGAAACCGGACTTACAAACAGTATTTCCGATGGTGAGTTGTTTGATACCCAGGCGTACAATATGTATCGATGTGACCGTGATTCTGATATAACAAAAAAGGCAAGGTTGGGGGCGTGCTCGATACGGTGAGTAAAAAGTACAAGGTCTTAAAATGTGCCAAACTTAATTTCAAATTTGAAGTGTTGTGTGTAGATATTAGACTAAATCTTATATTATAAGAGCTGATGCCGCCGATCGCCGGCCGCCGGCCGTCCAGACCGTAAGCACTGGCGCGCGCACATGCCGACCGCGCACAAGTGGCGACGCAGCAAGCATTTGTATTGTTAACGCTGGCAGGGCCGTACGTCGGCTGGCTACCAGCTTAAGCAAGCATTTTTATTGTTAACCGTTTCTTTACGTTGGCAGGGCCAGACATAGGCTGGCCAACGCGTTCTAGTAGTATAAATATGTTAAAACTGGTAAATTTATATATTCCGCCAAATGTAAACATTGCGTATTATAAGCAACTCTATGATTTTATTCTTAGAAATGTACAGAATCAGATTTAGCAATTTTACTTTTGTAGAAAAGCAATTTTTTCTAAATTTAGCTTATTAATCCGTAAACGAAGCTCTTCGCAAATATTTCGAAATAATTTATATTTTCTTCTCTGTGGTTCCCAAAACAGTACAGTATAGGTCAAAGTATAAACCATAGTTTACAACGGAAATAATTCAGCTATTAAAAGATAAAAACTCAATTTAAAAAACCGCGAGTTTCAGATCAATATAATAATAGGTACGTGGAAATTAGGCGAAGGATAAAATTACTTACTTACTAATACGGCTTATAAAGAGCATATAAAAACTGCTGAAGATGCTATTTGCTATGATCCAAATCAATTTTGATCATAAATTAAAAATTTACAAGGCTCTAATTGCGCATGTGCTGCATCTATGGAATGGAATGACCTAACCTACAAAAATTCAGCTATCCCAGATATCTTCACTCGGTATTTTCAGCTAGTTTATAATAATAAGAAAGTAGAGTTATGCAACGTTATTTCTGGTCACAACTTGGATGGGAGTTCCCTGGCTGCTTCTCTCGGCGCTTCGTGATACGGCTGTCACAGAAATAGTTGGTCCCGGATGTCATAATAACATCATGACAGTCGTTAGTAGGGTTGGAAGTCCCCAAAAAATATACAGCGACGCCTATAATTGACATAACGGCTGTTGGCCGAGTACAAAAAAAAAAAATATCGGAAATAAATGATGTAGATTTCAAACATGCTGTTAAATTGGTAAAACACAAAAAATCAGCGGGAGTTAAAGGTTTACCACCTTATATCATTAGGGGCCGGGCCGGTTGCAGAAAGCAATGTTAAGTCTGGTGTTAGTTAACGTCGCGTCAAAGTGAACAAAATCGCATCAAATTTTGTTTACTAATGTATTAGTTACCATAAACATTTGAGATTTGATTCGTTTTTGTTCACTTTGACGTCGCGTTAGCTAACACCAGACTTAACATTGCTTTCTGCAATTGGCCCTAAGGGTTGTAGTCAGTGGCTCGAAAAACCGCTTTTATAATATTTTTAACTTGGCACTTAAAAGTTCTACCCTTCCAAAAATCTGGAGAGACGTTACTGTTACTCCAATACCTAAATCTGACGACAAATCTCTGATACACAATCACTTACCTACAACGATTCTTTCAGCACCAGCAAAACTTTTCAAACAAAAAAAAACCAAATTATATACTAACTTTTTTCGCAAATAACAGAATTTCAACTTTGTTTACAAAAAATCAACTATAACCAATCTCTTAATTGTACCAGCCACATAAATCAAAGTGTGGAATAAAAGTATCAAATACACTGAGTATATACAGATTTAAAAAATCAATTGATAAAGTTGATCACAATACTCTTTTGAGAAAACTTAAGCACTGTGGTCTGTCTAACAGCATGTTGACATTTTTCGCTTCATATTTATCGGCACGTAGTTTTCTGGTCAAATTCTACGGTAACACGTCAGGCAAGTCAATATACAACTCGGGTGTCCCACAGGGATCAAACCTAGGACCGGTATTATTTTCAATATTTATAAATGATTTACTACATTGTGTGAAAATATTACTGAATGTACACTACTGCAACAAGATATAGACAGAATCTGCAACTGGAATAAAAAAACAAATTGTTGTTTAACATTCGTATATACTCTATAATGTGTTTCACACGTTCTACTCTGCCGCTCCTGAATGGTGAGTTTCTAAAACGAATTTCGAAAACTAAGAATCTTGGGGTGACTTATGACAACCGGCTAAAATTTAGGGATCGAAAGGATGCAGTGTAAAGTTAGCCCCGAGTCAAATTTACCTAAGGCACAAATAGTGTGTTATACATTTGAATGGCGCTAATTCCTGTTACAATCTTTGCCTGCATCTCTATAGCGTTTGGATTTTCGATAAAGCGACCTTAGCCGCTATGCGCGGACGTAGCGTACCGCCACGCAGTTCAGTCTCCAACCCCATCTATAAATGGTCCGATAACGAGGCGTTCAAAGAGTATAAAAGAAGAATCCGAAGTCATTTCAAAACACTTAAGCCTTGAGACTTGAGGGGTATTGGGGGCATTGGTTGAGTTCGTCTGAGGTGCTTTCAAGCGACAATAGCTGCCCCAGGTGCACACTGCTCTGCAGTGATTGGTCAATATGCGGAGCCCTGCTGCATTGGAGGAGATTATCTGCAGAGTTATCGAGGTACAGGAGATGTTGCTGTGCCAGGTGTAGACTTCACTGCGGTGTTTGATTTATGGATTCATGTGCTAGAGGGTGCAGTTGAAGGTGGCTCCGCTTAAGTAGGATGGCTAATGCAGTATTGGAGTGGTAAAAGTCAACTTTGTATGGTTTATTAGCCGGGTATCATCCTATATTAGAGGCAGTGAAAGAAAGAAATCTCCACGTTTTATTACTCAGCCACTTTGATAATCAGTAGTGACTAGATTTGTTTTGAGAATTGGTGAATTGTTACTACTCTTGCGCCATCTAGTCACTAAAAGACTGAAAATATAAAGAGGCTACCCTGCCTCTGATTCGCCACTTATCTCCTATTTTTAGTTTATTTATTATTTGACATCTAAGCGATAGACATCAATATATGGAGCGATAATGGATCAAAATCCGAACCATTACCAGTCATCCCTTTACTACCACATGCGTGTCCTTAGGGGTCCTTGTCTTTCAATATATTGCTTCAGAAATGCAGGTGCTATTAACATCTACATAAATATAACTTCTTATATCGATTATTATCACTGATCGTTGTCATCGCATGAGGCGTTAACTCTGTTGCGTAGTACTTTATGATACGAAAGCTGAATATAATAGACACAGACTTCAGAATGTGGTTACTGATATATAATATTTTGTTTTGTATTTGAGATTTGGACTTGCGTGCCAAGAGCCAGTACAACTGTGCATATTTGGTTACAAGTTGAGTTATTTTCTTTTTTACATGTTGTACTCATCCCAATTTCTGGTTCAATGTCATCCCTGTAAATTTAGCTGTATTTTTATATGGGACTACGGTACGTTGTTTGCCAAAGCAGTCCATGTTTCTGTTTGTAAAATTGACATGAACAGATTTCATATAGTGAAATTAAATTTTCCAGTGTTAGGTCCAATAGTAGATCTGATCGTTTGTTTCTTGAAAATTGTTACTTGCTTCATCTATGTTTGAACCTAATGCCAGCAACGGTTAGGTTTTCTATTTGTGAATGATAACTTGTGTAAATCAAGGAGAGAATAGATGCAACAATGCCTTCTTGGGGAACACCTGCTTTCATTTTCTCCAGTTCAGTGTATTCATCTTCTTGCTTGATCCTGAACAATCTATCTGATAACTATGGAGTTAATAGATCAATATATTGATTTGGTAGTATTCTATTTAACTTAGGATCAGTCCTTTGTGCCAAACTTTATCAAAGGTTTGAGACACCGCGGGTAAGTTGGCAGGGCAGACTAACTTTTCCTCTAATGCCTTTTCTATGGTATTTATAATGCGATTAATCTGACCAACCATAGTGTTTATGTCAAAAACCACTCTGATGATGATGATCCCTAATTGCATTTTTTTTATTTGATGTTTTATTCTATTTAAAAGTGATATCGCGAATAGTTTTGAAATTATACGATCATACAACTTCATTTGATGGTTTTCCTGGATTTTAAACCATGGCAACTTCTGCCACTTTCAAGAAATTAGGATATAACTGTTTTTAGATCAACATCATTATGATTTGCTAGATAATTGTTTTGAGATATCTCCTGTTATGATGTCAATTTCATTCGAAGATGTAACATGTTGTTTGTTATCCCCTTCGTTGGGCTGTTAAATTTCGATAAGACGTTTTGTACACCTTAGTATTTTTATAGATTAATTTGCCCTGTTGTGTCAATATTTTCCAAAACAGGAAGACGGCAAGTGCCTTCAAACAACATGGTCAAGAAAGGCCAATTTTCTCAGACACACATACATGGATCTATTGACCTTTAACATACACACATATAAAACAATAAAAAACACAAAAATAAGACTGTCAATGCAGATGACAATTCCTAAATACAACGTCTTCAAATAGAAAGGTATCATTAATGTACAATAGTTCGTGGCTGCACGTATAACTGTACCAGTTGTTCATTCACGTTTAAATAACATCAAAAATATACCAAAATTACTGTTTTTAATACGCGAATATTAAGCTGTATAAAAGTCCGCCGTATGGAGGCGAACTATGGAAGTTAAATCAAAGAGAAGAGGAAGCACTGGAAATATGGGAAAGAAGATTACTGAGGAAGATATATGGAGAGAATGGTAGAAGAGCAATGGACGAGAAGGACGAACGAAGGCTTAAGAGAATTATACGAACACCCATGCATACCGAATAGTGAGGGCACAGAGAATGCGTTGGTTGGGACATGCAGCAAGGATGACGACGAATAGACCTTCAAAGGAAGTACTGATGGGGGCATCACATGAAAGAGAAAAAGACGAAAACCGCGGACGAAATGGATTGAAACAGTAGAAAAAGATCTGCAGGAACTGGGAATAACATGTAAATTCGTTTAACAATTCAAGTTGGTAAGTACATTCGCACGATTTTTACAACATAGCCTGAAGCAAATGCTTACTGCCCAAACGGCAGTAATTTCATGTATTAGGCTATGATGCTCGATACCTGAGAACTAGAACGTAGCTCTCGGAATGGATTGAGCCACCCACATTGAATGACGCGACGCGTGGAAATTTACCGGGAACACTTCGGAAAAATCCACAGCTTCTAACTCTAGCAGTTGACGTCACCTGTACACGATTAATGCAATACTGCAAACTATTTACTGCATGGCTAGCTAAGCGTATAGCGATTTGACACTGTGAGTCGCAACCTTCAAGCTTGACGCTACCGCGACTAATTTCAAGTTTTCCGTAAACTCCGTTGAAATATTCGCATCCAAAGCTACGCACACAAAATTGATCTCTGCACGCACTATAATAGGACCGTACTCGTGCACTTCCAACTATGTTAAGTTACGATGATTAAATCTAATTAACAGTAAAATAGCATGTAAACGCAAACTAGCTATATGTTAAACACAAAAATAAATAATCTAAGCTAGGTGGGCAGCTGCTCGTTTCGATGTACATTGTACAATTTCTTCAACTTTTCCAGGATCTTTGTTTCTCTGCATAAAATCTTCGGCATGGGTATCAGGTGGTTCGAATAATTTAGCTAGGTGGGTAGCAAAAGTTTCAGCTTTCTATTTGTTTTCTTTTTTTGTAGGTGGAATTTGTGTGATCGGCATTTTTGAATGATCTCGCTGAATTCCAAAACGAATAACCTTTATAGAAATTTATTAATTGATTGTTCGTTCATATTCCATATCTGCTTTTTAGTCGTGTTTTGTTGTTGGGTGTATTTGTTGGTGGGGTTTCGAGTTTCTTGCTTTTCTTTTATCTCTTTTCTTATTTCCTTAGAGTAGCGTTTCCCTACTGTTTTATGGAGAACTCCTTGGTGATATTTCAGGTCCAATTTTGAATGAGGCTGATGCTCCTTACTTCTAGTTTAGTTCTCGGTTCGACAATTAAGCTTGCTTTCTAACTCTCTTGTCCCGAATCTCATTCTCTTAGTGGGCTTTCTTGGAAAGTGTCTCTTCTCCTTTTTAACGATTTTTTCGTTTAGTTTTTAGATTATACTTCTGTCATTCATCAAGTTTGTGCAAACGTTTCGTCGCATGAAAAAAAAATCGAGGATCTGTAAGCCAATAAGTAGAATGAAATTCTTTGTCTTTTGTTTTTGTTAGTCTAGAGCTCCAATCTACGTATTATAATCGACTCCTACAATGAAGCTGTCACCCAAATGTTATAGAACGATTTTATAATCCAATATTTTAAGATTATACTTTAGTGGATATAATAGCACCACTTGCGGCGTTCATTCAAGTGTTCTGTCAGCACATTTACTACAGATGTCTTGGCGTTGACAATTTTTATTAGTTTGCCCACAACGTTGACACCTTTTATACTGAGGGAACAATTTATTATGCCTGAGTGCTTTGATTTTGATTCCCGTAATATGACATATGTATTTTACTTCGTATCGTATACCTTTTTAATATCTTCTGTCCTTTGAAAGGTCAAACAGCAGGAGTGAACTTATAATTTACGTAAATGCTAAAAAATATTTGTCCTGAATCAATTCCTAGCTACTTCCAAACTATGTTTATATGCAGAATATGTTAAATCCAATATTAAATTACGTTTTGATTATCACATTGATTGAATTGTTAGAAAAAAAAAATTATAAACCTAGATTTAATCGTCGACGTCACCATTTTATTTATTATAAAATACTTTTCTTTTACTCGTAAAATTGAAAACCTTGGCATTAGATGTTAAGTTCGCTAGATCTGCTATATTTCTTGGTACTAAAAAGACTTTAAAAAGCTATCTTTTGAGTATTCCGTTGATCAGATCAAATCAGTCGTAATGACCCAAATGTAAACATCAAATGGCTTAGGAGGTTTCGGATTACGGTCGGGGTTAAAATATACAATTTAGTCTCACGTTAAATAATATATTCGATTAATTCCCTAGCAAATACCTACGACCGACGTACCTCAAAATGACATTTAAAAAGCTGTTTGTTCTGTGGCCCACCGAAAATATCGCCGTTGCTCCCCAATTATCCCCTAGGCATCTAGCAGTCCGGCTGCAAAAATTTAAGGGAATTAGGCCGTCGAGATATGTAAATACTTGTTAAGGGTAGCGCAAGGAAGATTAGAGTGACATTTTGTTTTAATCGTGTGTCACAAAACTGTTCCGGGGGAATTAGGACGTCTGTCCGGGGATTACTGACACTGACGTGGAAAAAATGCCCTCAGGGCATTTGCAGATTTCCTTACGTGGGCATTTTAGCGCCGCGCCTGTTCGAAGGACGCGAGTTTTCAACCTAATCTTTAGAGTTAACTACTGTTTGCACAAAAGCCTTTGAAGCTGCTCGAGGAGCGCCTCATCGCGTGCGAGCGGCATTCGCTTTTATGGCGATTTTCATTGGAGGCAAATCAGACGCAGTGCCAAATTCCACCAACTAGTATTTGTTTGAAGAAAATATTCTGCCTAGGTTTGAAATAAGGATAGCAAATCGTAGCTGACTCGAAAGGCTCAAGTATCTACTAACTTTTTTAATTAATTTTTCCTTGAAATGCAGCTGTTGTGGCTTAACCATCGCCTGTATATTATTATTACCAAACTGGTGCGTTGTCCCGTTGAAAAATTAGTTTGCAAGGTCTTCTTCTATTAGATATTTACTAGCAGTCCAGTGAGACAAATGTCTCATTTAATAAAACAAAAAATACCGTTTTGCAAATAGAACGCGTGTTCACCACATGTACGTATATGACGTCATTGTTGGTAGCCAACTACCAGTCGCATTCGCCTTGATAAAATTTGCCTAGAATCTAACCTAAAAAGTTAGGATTAGGATATAATTAAGATAATAATTAGTGTTAGAGACTGAAATTCGGTTCCTGGCCTGACACGACCATTCCAAACATACGAGTATAACTTTAATAACTTTTTTCTCTATCTCTTACGGTTTGGCTGCTGAAACAGCGTCCCGGACAGACACGTCTATTAGATAAAGGATACCACGAACAATGAGGTACATCTTTAGATAGTATTGTTCATTCTTTATTTCCAACGCCTCAAAAATCTAATTTAACATTTCTTTCGCAAATAAAGCTAGTACAATATCATCAAACTGTAATCCAATTAAATTCAAATTACCATATTAAAACTTATTAGGGAAGAGCTAGGAGAGGACTGAGAACAAAGTTACATATATAAGACATTAGTACGACCTATTCTCTCCTACGGTTCTGAAACACGTTCTGCTGCATAAAAGACAAAACAACTAGTAAGTACGACCGAAATGATAACCTTAACCCCATAGCTGGGTAACTGTACGCGGCAGAGAAAGAAGCGAAACCATGCGACAAAATTGGATCATTCACAACATTTGATTGTGCCATGAACAATAGTCCGATATTGGCAGTAGCGAGATCATGGGGATAGAATGGGAGATGACTGACTGATAAAGCAGCTTCAAGCCAAATTCTAAGATAGCAGTAGGACGCCCCCCAAAAATTGGAAGGGGTTGTGGTCAGCATTTACGTTGTGCGTCATTGGCAACCCGAATGTCTTCAATGATGTATTCAAGAACTTGACCTGGACAAAACTGGGCATCAATGTTAACGGCGAGAACTTTTCCAATCTGGGGTTCGCATACGATATTGTGCTACTAACTAGTAATATGTCGGACTCGAGGATCAGCAAACTCCGAGAATCATAAGATAGTACATAACAGTAGAGACGGGATTTGGGATATAAACCAAAATTGAAAGAAGAAACACAAGGAAGCAAAGCTAATCGGCATGGAGGGATTTTGGAAAACCCTAAAAAGACGTCTTCAGTTCCAAATAACTACACTATCTTAAAATTCTAATTTTCGGACGATATGTTTTTCCGGTACTAACGTATGGCACCAAGTCATGGTTATTTTTTGACTTCACAATGGAAAAATTTAAAAAATATAAAAGGAGATGGTAAGGGAAATGGTAAGAGTGAGGCTGAGTAACAGAATATCGAACAGCAGATTAAAAATCATGACTAAAGTAGCAGATGCCCTTACGCGAAGAACAGATGAACGGTGGACCAAGAAAGTAACAAATTAGAGACCGAGGCAAATAATTAAAAGTCCTGACAGCCCAAGGCAAAGATGGAGCGACGACATATATAAAACAGTGGAGAAAACTTGAATGAGACTACGTATAGCTAGATAAATATGGTGATGATGAGGATGATGATCATTGGAAAAGACAGGAGGAAGTTCTATAATGCTGAAAAATAGGAAAATGAAAATTAGATACAATTTCTTCTTCTTCTACTTAGTACAAGTCTTAGGTTGGTTATTTCCATCTTCGCTATTCGCCTAACGCAACCGATTGCCAGCTCATTCTGCATCAGGTGTAGGTGGTCTTTCTCATGTCATTCATATATCTTAGACTTTACGTTGCTGACGAATTTCTTCGCATTCAATTGCAAAAGGTCTTTCAAGTTAATTTTGCCTGTTCTGAATATTTTCTGTGATTTGCGATTGTTAGCCCAGGTGTCAATTACTTATGGTCTAACACAGACTTTATATATGGGGAGTTTGAACCTGATACACAAATGTGCGTTCTCACAGATAAATTCTCTCTAGTAGCTTTATACAGTCATAGTTTTATATACTTCTTTTTGTACTTCTTTGATTAAATCTTTCTTGTTCGTGATTTCCATGACTAAGTATCGGTATAAGTTGCTTTATATATTTATATGTGTCGGGTGTGGTTTGTGACTTTACGACAAACTAGAAATTCTTGATAATTTCTCTAAATGCTTACCAACGCGGTAGCTACTAATCTTTTTCCATGTGTACAATTGATTTTAAAAATTGCAAACAGTTGCCGTATGGTATTTTGTCGAGAGAGACCTTACCTGGTCAAACTTGTAACTCTATTTGCCATGTTAGATTGCAAACCGAGAGGATCATATTGATGGAGACAGTAGTGATCAGAGAAAAGATAAGATTATCACTTTCTACAGCAAGTGGGCTAGATGTTGTTCGAATGACTGCAGAATATCAAAAATGCGAAGCATTAGGGGTCTTTTTTACGCTCCTCAATATTGCAATTATCCAAGCATTTGTTACCTAGGGCAACAAGGCAGATGACGATTTCTCCAAAAAACGTAGACTGTTTCACAAACGGTGCATGGGGCACATAACTGCATGCTACGGAGATTGTTTGGAAAAAATGGCAGTTGAAGAAAAAGGAAATAATGAAAATGTGATTTTTTTAAAATGTTGTTTGATACACAAACCACAGAAAGTACGGCCAACAGACGGAGAGTTTTAACTTCTCATTTGCATTTTCTCATCTTTGTTTTTGCGTTGAAATATTTATACTGTTTAATCACTTTATTCTCAACATTTGCCTCGGGTATGCTCAGATGCCCATTGGTTTTTTACTCCTCAAATGTATAAATACAGGAATAAACAGTTTGTACTTTCCGGAGATTTTAAATTTACTTTGATCACTTTATTCTCAAAATCTTCCTCGGTTATGCTCAGATGCCCATGGGTTCGTTATCTTTCAAATGTATAAATACAGGAATAAACAGTTTATAAAAAATAATCTTATAATTGTTGTTTTAACTATACATAATCATTATAAATTAAGTAAACATAATATTTTGTACATAAAATATTGTAAAATAAAATTCATTCGGCGTAGTGATGCGACGTTCTGTTCTTCATAGAACACTAGGCAACCCACACGATGCTGCTGTTCGTCTCGGTTGCGCACCCTGGAGCTACCGCAGGAAAGCTCGAATGCGGTAGAAAGCCCACTTGTTGCACTGGAAATTAGTAGATCTGAAACAGGCTATATCTGCGCTGGCTTATAATGGCGGGTTTTGTTTGCAGATGCACGAGCAGACAAATATAACGTAATCAGAAGAATGACGGCGCTAGTGACGGTAGTAAATAGTGTATTACGCCAGGCAGGTTGTTACACCTGCTTGGTACCTACGTTTGGGCCCCACTAATAACTTAAATGGGCAATTTTGATTTTGAGCGAAATCAGTCTTTTTGTCACCTGCTTTAGGAGAGACTCCGCAGCTCCCCGGCCGGCAAAGTACCCTATGCCTTCGGATGTTCGCTCGAATGGTGTGGTTGGATTAACAACGCTTGGAATGCAGGTATGTCTAAATGGAGATGGAGCTAAGAATGCTTTTCTTTTACGATTTTTAAGGAAAGCGTTCATCGATTCGGGCCTCCGTTACATGCGAACGCGGTCGGGAAGGTATTACGAATGCGCCACAGCGATTCAGGGGCATCGTTACAGACGGGCTTATATCAGGTTGAGGTAGAAGTTCACTGAGTCGGGGCTTCCTTACATGCGAACGTGGTCGGGAAGGTATTTTGAATAAGCCAGAGCGATTCAGGGGCACCGTTACAGACAGGCTTATATCAGGTTCAGGTAGAAGTTCATAGATTCGGGCCTCCGTTACATGTGAACGCGGTTGGAAAAGTATTAAGAGAGGGGAAGTCCAGGGACTCAAGTCCTATGACTCAAGTGATTAGAAATGACTGGAAAGTCTTCTTGTATGCTCTTTGAGCATCTCGTTATCGGGCCATTTTTAGAGGCGGTTGGAGAAGAACTGCGTGGCGTACCGGTTTACGCTATATTCGCGCATAGCGGATAAGATCGCCTTATCGAAAATCTGAACGCTATGGAGATGCTGGCAAAGATTGTAACAAGAATAAGCGCCATTCAAATTTCTAGCACACTATTTGTGCCTTTGTAAATTTGAGGCGGCGGCCAACGTTACAGTATGTTTCAAAGATAAAAATATATAACAGTTTGAGATCAATAAAGAATCTGTATGCTTGTGAGTGCAGCGTAAACGAATCAACGAACTGATTAAGTTAACAAATGTATTTAATATTCAAATGTATACAGATACAAAACTGTCGAAACAACCATAGTAAACGTTCACATGACTGCCGATAAGGTGAGAATTTGGCCTAACGTCGCAACCCTTTGTCCTTAGAATTTGGTACAATTTTACCTGCTTGGTTTTCCAGACAATGAACAGTACCGAATGTAAAAATCCTCCAGGGGATTAAGATGTCCGTGAGCAGATGTAAGGCTACTGCTGCACAGTTATACATGCCCTCCATTTACTAAGGTTTACGAAGTGAGTATGGCCTGTATGTTTAATCAGTACGCTTCCCTTTCTTATTACGCTTCTTGCACATTGTTTACCGGTTTCCTCCTTGTTCGCAGCATGTTTCATATTCGGTTCTGAGTAGCACGTGTTTCAAACATTTACTCCAGTATTTTTATTTTACTTTTTGACCTAGTTATTTGCTATGTTTTAGACTATTACGTTTTTGTGCTGTTCGTTTGCTAAAGAAGAAGTGTTAACGTTTCCAAGACCCGCCATTTGTTATAATTTTACAAATTTATGTTTGTTCTTCTAGATCCCAAAGCTTCTTTTGCAGTATTGTTTATGATAATGTCAAGTTTTTTTCAGATTTATTCTATACTATCATTTTCATTAATAACTTACTTAATTTTCTCCTACATTCATATATAAATAATGAGTGATTTGCTGTTCTAAAGCTTCCACATTGTTACGGAGTGAGGCTATATCGTATGTACGATGATAAACTTCTGATATCTAATATTTGTTATGGACGGTTTTTTATAAATAATGTGTATATGAGTTGACATGACCTGTGTACGTTGAGTTGCAGTTTCAAATAGTAAGGGGCCATATGAATCGCAGCCTACGCTGTATATTCATCTGATAGAATATGTGTGTGTCTGTAATGCACAAATTTGGTATTTAAATTTTTCTATTCCCTTCCTTTTAGTTTCACTGTCTGTATAGATATGTATCTTGCATTAGTTCATCTCTAACGAGTTCACGTTCCAACACTGTACGAAATATTATTTAAAAGTAGCGACGCAAATGCCAAGTGCTCAAGGTTAAATTATAGTTAGAAGGCTTGACTTACGCACAAATAATAGTATATGAATTTACGACGTTTGAAAAACATTAGTTTTTATTGGGCTCTAATATAATTGCGCCTTTAATACCACACTTTTTACTAGGACGGAAAAATAAGCGATGCACGACGCGTGCTGGAACGATTCCCGACAGCGCTTCTTACGCGCTGTGGGCCTGACTAGAACACAACAAAAAATTGTATTCGACAGAAAAAACTGGGAAGGCGTACTGATGTTTTTTGGGGAGTGAAAAATGAGCCGGAGCCTGCCCGGATCTTCGAGTCTCCGGACTGCTCCGGAAAAATCTAGGCCAGGAGCGTACTCAAAAAATGTCCTATTTACGATCACACTTTCGAATATTACTTTTCCGCGGAGAAGAAACTCTAATCTTGGTTCCTATAATTTGAGTCAGCGACGTGGGATTTTTATCGCACGTGCAGAGATGGTTAATTTTGGCATTATTCCTGTAGTACTCGATATTTGAACATTTTACCCTGGTAATTGCATGAACTGTGCTACCGTTTACAATAGTCTTATATACAATCTTCACGAGAATAACTCGGAAAATTCTTCTAAAACATAATCATGATACCTTACGTACATTTTACAACCGCTCTCATATGTTTCAACAGGTTTCCTAATTTAATAAACAAAGGGTATACTCTGATGCTATGCAAAGTTGTCGAAATAGGCAACACGCGTAGCTCTTAAGAGGGATCTCTATGGATGCAACTTGTAGATGTTTGTATTCAACCTGTTTGTACATGAATACGTGTTGCTTATATTGTAAATTAAATGATTAAGTGGTAAAGCGGATTCTTATATAGCTAAAAGCAGTGTTTTATGAGTTTCTATATTATTGTACTCTTTGAATTTGTTTGTAAGTCAGTTATTCTTATATACAGTTCCTATTTTAAGTATTTTACATTATATTAAACTACAGAACAAGTGCAACTATTTTCTCTTTTACTACAATTTAATTATTATCTTTTCAAGTTTTCTATTTGTACTTTTTACTATGCTGGTTTATAGCCGCAAGTCGCCACGCTGTATATGTATGCGAGTGTTAAAGATATATATTTTTATATATTTTAAAGCTAAAGTGGTAGATCTAAAACAAACATGGCATAATACTTTTTTAACTTGTTGCTACATTTGCACTTAAGCAATTAAAAAAAACTGACGAAGTTAATAAAACTAATTTAATATTCAAACATTTACAAGTACAAAAACAAGCACAGTAAACGTTCACGTGACTGCCAATAAGGAGAGAGAGCGGCCAAGTTTGCAAAGACTTTATACAGTGCTGCCCATTGCCTGTTCCTTCTGAATTTAATAAACTTTTACCAAATAGGTTTTCTAGACAATGGGCAGTCTCAGATGTTGACATTCTTCGAGTGATTACTACGTCCGTGAGCTGTATGCAGGGGTATTTTCACACTCTCAACTACAGTTGCACAAGAAAAGAGATTTTTGTTTCATTTAATATTAAGCAAGTTACTTAGAGGTGGATGAAAAACGGTTTATTTCCTTATTCAGCTCGATTGTGCAACATAATTTGTATTGTATATGCATGTGCGCATGAAAGATTGAAGTTTAAAACTTATTATTGTGTACATAATTTTGCTATTTAGAGCTAGTGGTAATTATAGAACCAACAGGACGTGATACCCTTTCAGCTTGTTACTGCATCCATATCTAAATAAAAAAGTAACTGAGTAAATTAACAAACGTAATTCCTATTTCAAACGTATAAAGATACGGTTTGGTCGTTACATCCGTAGTAAAGGTCCTTGAAACTGCCGATGAAGTGAGAGAGCTGTCCAACTTCGCAAATCCTATTCATTTGGTGCTGCAGAATGTCTATTTCTTCAGAAATGTGATAAATGTTTACCTGCTTGGCTTTCCAGACAATGAGCAGTCCAGGATGTTCAATTCTCAAGGATTATGATGTTGGTGAGCTGTAGCAAGGCCTTTGGGGCCTTAAGGATGAATCAAAGTGTCAAATACTTGTCAGCATCCTATGTTTATAGTTTGATATTATTCTACCGGATATTTTTATCTTAGCAGCTACAGCTTTAGTAGAATCTATAATTCGTATATTTAGATAAATTTGCTTCTAATAAGTAATAGCTATCTACAAACTATATTCGTCTAAATTTTCAAATATTAACACAATTGGGTGAACTGTTTAATAATCCCCTACCTTTATAAAATAAGCTACTCCGCTAGGACGATATTGTATAAAGTGGATCAGTCAAGTGTAAGTAAATATTAGTACAAGAGCATTATAATATATTAGCTTAACTCTCCCATGAGAAGTTTATCTTTTTTACCACCTTTAGATTTTCTTCTACCACTTTAAACCTTCCATCTTTCTTCAGTAAGGCTTTATTGATTACCTGGATCAGTTCTTGTATTAAAAGGAATAGTCGTCATCAAACGGCACGGCATCATGTAGTAGTGTAGCAACAAAGTTTGTGTCATTGCCATTAGATGGCGGTGAAGAAAGTAAGCTCGAACGTGGACGAAGCAGCCTGATGCACGCAATCATACCACTTCATTCGATTTTACATCTATGATTGCTTGTTTTATATCTAGCCAAAATAACGCTTCAAGCATATTACAAACTATATTTCGCTTATTACTTAACAATATTAACTATTTTTCTAAGCAAGTGAACTACACGTGTGTTGCACTTTAATTTATGGATAATAATCGTAATGTGCCCTATTTTATTTACATATTTGGTAATATCAGCATATACTACTACAGAATTTGTCAAGTCAGTACAAATTATACTGAAGCTCACTATTCCCTTCGTTTTAGTAGTATTTAGCTACAGTTTATGTTGCTTTAAGCAGCTTTAAAATGTTTGACTTACTTCATTGGCCGCATTAATCATATTTGTGTCGCCTGCTTTAATTAAGGCAAGGGATAAATAAGCAGGTACCTAAAACTGATCCTTGCGATACCCCAAGTTGCACTGTCTTTCTGACGATTCTTTTCCACTGATTCATGTTATTTGCTTTTTTCTAGTTAGATAATTCCGAGCTCTAAACCTTGCTTTTATTTTTTTTTAGTAAAATGGCTCTATTTGGTCTTTTCATTTTGAGAATATAAAATTTCACACCCTTTCAGAAGAATTGTTCCAAATCTTGATCGATTCAATTCAGCAGTTTTACAATTTATACCCTTAACACTTTAAGCAGCAAAAATAGTTTGGTAGAACACTAGTCGTCAGTTATCGACAAGTAGCTAAACCCCACATTCCTACAAGTCCATCCCTGAGAGATCATAGTACCCCAGCAATACATCCACTATTGGATTCCAACACTGAACGCCAGACGGCAGCACTCCATCTTTTTCCCGCGACCGTTGGGGTCGCAAAAACGAGGAGTGAACCGCACGACGTAGCTCAAAAATCCGCCAGTTTGCCTTCCTTCCGGTGACTGTGTCGCCCAGGGAAATTTATTTTGTACTAACTACACGTTAAAGACATTTTCTGTTCGTTTTGCTGTTTGAACAGTAAGGGACGGAGGATCGCCGGCACCCTTCCGATAGCTGCGAGCATTTGTATCAAGCTCTGCATCCAGCAGGCGATTATGGCTAAATGCATTTTGAATTGTGCGCTTCCCTTCGGCGACTTTATGGGCTGACCCATATAATATAGGCGAAGTGGGTCAAAGGTGGCTTTGAAGAGGGTTTGTTAAGAGTGATGTCAAAGCGAACGCTGTCTGTAAAACAATAGTTAGAAATGTTTAAAAAATCTGTAAAATAAACCATCACGTGACTAGACATGTAGGGTACATAATTGTGCCATAACGCAATTTCCTACAACTTTGTAAATGCCTACAGTATAAAGTATGACAAGTACCGCATTAAATAAACCATATAATTGACAATAAATGATAATCTGAAAGAAATTACTTTATTTTTGAATTAGACATTAATATGGTTTAAAGAGAAGGAAAATATGAATTCAGTCGTCTGTTAGTTTTTCTCTTACTTTTAGGTCAGCCTCCATATTTTACTTCAAAAATTGTTCTCTATAAAAGTGTGCTTAGAACCCGTCACTAGCCACAGTGAAAACGTTTCCTTTAGTAATAAAATGTTCAAATTATCTGGGCGCCAACAAGTTTAATTACTCCCAAGTACATTTATATAGCTGAAAGAACTTATAAACTTCGCCATATATTGGATGGATTAAAGTTCACAATTTAACTCTGTATGCAGAAAGAAATATTGAAAAAAAGTCAATTAAAGCACAGAGTTGAAGTATTTAATTTAATTGCAATCTAAACAGTAGTTAAAGTTATTACTTGCATTGTTAATGAGATGCAAGAAGCATAATTAGAGGGATAAAGACTAGCATAAGAAAAGCATGCTTCAGAAGGATTGAATTTGAAGTTTTAGTAAAAGAAAGATTTAAGATGGGTAATATAATAGGTTTGAGCATATTTGAAGGACCAAATAAAAATAAATAATGCAGAAGGTTGGTTATATGCATAATGAATATAATCGTCGAGTTATTAATAAGTACAGGCCAGTGAAAAGCAAGTAAGCTGAAAGGTAGATGGAAATCGAAGCAAGATAAGATAAAATGTGCAAATAGCAATACAGAACGAAGGCAACTGAATTGAAGAAAATCAGTGACGTGTTGAAAATTAAACTCAAGTGCCAGTGCATTTTAAAACTAAGTGTTATAGCAGAGATTATAAAAACGTCTTATGTGACGAGAAAGAACAATTTTTATGTATAAGAACTAAAGACAATTTTTAGATATAAGCAACAAACAAATTTTATTCCTTTATGTGTAATTGTAAGTACAACTAATTTCCTTTAATCAAATTCAGATCGTGTTTTTTATGTTTTTAACATATTAAAAATTATTTGCCACATATAAAATGTATATCAATCTGTTCTACGAGTTACCAGGCATTTATGGGAGTGTTTGTGAAGGGTTCCCCAGTAAAAAAAAATGAATTGTACAAACCAATTTCGGCTGGAAAACGGCACCGAGCACCTGGAGATTCCGAACTTCCACCGGACTATTTATTTGAGCTGCAGAAGCCAGGGGTCTCAAGTCCAATAGCCTAGGGAGGTGTGCAAGAACATTCCCGAACAATATTTGCTGCCAGAGAAGCGATTTCAAGCGGACAAAGCCATCGGCTTCACCTGCAACCAGCTCCGAGGCGAGGATCAGCCAAAGTTATAAGGTACGATTTGGCATCTTTTTGAGCGATTGGAGTCCGAAAAGCTAGTGGCCGTCAAGAATACACCTTGTGGAATAGAGTCATCGTGTTCCAAGCGTCCAGATTTGTCTCAGTTCGAATAAATTGCGTGGCGTCAGTAGAAAATGCGGTTTTGCCAGGTTTTGCAAAGTTCACAGGAAGTGGAACAAATAAATATCTAGAGTCGTTCACGTCACATCTAAAACAAACTCGAGATAGTTGTTGCTGGGCGGGAGTTTTAATTCAATTTACCTCATGGTTCCTTGCACAATTTTCACTTTTGAATCGTAAAATAAACTATTTATGCTCTAACAACTTTCTGTGTTTAATGTCAATTTTGTGAGGTTGTAAGTAATCAAAGCAAGTAGCGCAGATGTACTAAAAGTGCGTATATAAGCTACTCTGAGTCAAATATTGCAAACAAATTATTTCAAATAAAACTCAAATTTGAACCCAACCTGAGAGATTAGTCTTGCGTTTTGCCTGAGCAAGCCCAGAAAATGATTGCGATTCGATAAAATATAGAAAAGGGCAATTAACTATTTTATTATAGTATCATAAATACATTTCATTTTGATTAGCCTACTAAAATACTGACAGGCAAAGTTTTACATTTCTCAAATTTAATAAAAGTACCCTGAGTATTAGTACGGTGTGATATCCTGTTGTAATTATTTGTTTTATCCTATAATAACAAAAGTTTGTCATAACAAACAGGCGCCGCAACGTGAGGCCTATTACACCCACTGCAATATATACAGCCCAATACAACCCTTGAAACTTTTAAAATTGAATGAAAGAAGCAATTCTTTATATAGATTTATTGATACGTTTGGTTTTGATAAGTCTATTCTCGTTGCCTAGAAGGGAAACAATTATCGACTTCAAATTCTTATCTAATCCCAGTTCAGATTATAAAAATGGGGCACCCCAATTAAGCTTACGTCAATTTGACTTTCTAACTACTATATTTGACGTTAATACTAACTCACAGGTATATAATAGCTAGTGTACGATTAAGGGTTTATAAACTGTTCTTACTTTTTAAGAATATGCGAAACTTTACTTATCTAGTAATCGCTACGCTTGTGGAATCAAAGACTAGCTTCTTAGGAGTTTAATCAGCATGCAACATCGTTCAATCGGATGGTCCTCTCTCTTAACTCGTACTCTGATGGTCGCTAAACGCAGCTGTCATTTGACTGACGTTTATTTATTTATTTATTTACCCATTAGGGATATAACAGGACGAACCCAATAAAATATCCACTATATATTATATAAACTAAATGTAGCATTACTTTAAATGTGGAAAAATATACATGGTAAAGGCCAAAATAAACACATTAATATAGAATTATATAATTATTAATTTAGTAATTTAGTTCATCCAGGAAACACCCTGGAATACAGCATTTTTTTTAAATTTCAGGTGGGTAAAATAAAAAATATGAATGTCCAAAAACAAATTGTTGTATGTTCTGCACATTCTTAAGATAGGAGAGTTATTGAATGCGAATGTGTTATGAAGAGATGTTCAAACTAATACGTTTCCGTTGTGTCGAACGAAAATAGAATCAGATAGTTCCAAAAACAACTATACATGCCCTGTACTAACAGGCGAAAAACTATGCAACGCTTTCCGTGGTTCCTTAATCAGTCAACATGACTTGGAGCTAAATCCTTTGGAAAATGATACCTGTTCTCAAAATCTGCCTCAAGTAATCTTCCGTAGTATCCACATACTATTAACGAAGAACGAGACATCCCGGGTTCACCACATTTTTACCACGAAATCTTTAATGCACAGCTAAATTTTTCTTATCTCACCAATTTGATAACAAAAATCTGTTATTATTGTTCTACTCTCGTTTCTCTCCTAAAAATTCTTGCAACTCGAATATTAATTTTCATACGCTTTGACCGCGTTTTCCCAATTGATCGTCTATTCACGGCCATATATAACGTAAACTACTAACGTTAATATAATAAACTTTTAACACGTAACACGCCACGCCTATCGAATGTGTTGGTGAGTTGTTTCAGCTGACGAATTTGGGAGCAGGCTGTGTTTGCAACCACCTAGTCTAAAACATACTCTACTTGCTTATTGGATCGCAAAGCTATTCTATTTCCCTTCTACCACCCACATCTGGGTAGCATTTTTTTATCCGCCACCTTGGGGCCGCGCCCTTTAGGGGTAGCAAGCTCACCCGACATACTGGTGTAAGTAATTTATTTAGAAAATATTGTATTTTAATTACACCAATTATATAATAATTAGTATAGAAGCCGGGTAGAGCAGTTGGGTAACGCTAGACTTGCTAGTAAGCAAGTCCTAGGTTCGAATCTCGTGAGGAGGGGGCCGGAATTTTTCAGCAGCCTTGGCGATTGGAATCGGACTCAGTGAGCGCATTCACATTTGGGCACCAAATTAACTGTGCTCTACTCATATCCATATATCTAAGAGATAGAGTAACAAGGTCAACACATCAATATGACACACACTTCACACAATGATTACTGTGCAAGCAGAAAAGGCGCGCTCCAACTTTGTATCCCAAATTCGGGGCAAGTTGAGCATTGTACCGCCAGTTGCAAGCACATAAAGTACCAGCCTCTGCACAGAAAGGTAAAACGAGGTTAACAATAATACATGCATACATACATACATACATTTCAGTATGTCCGGATGATAGGAGGGGGAGGAAGCCAAGGTCCGATTTGAACTGTAGCGCCATTGGATGGATGGATGTCCGGTTGATAATTAAAACAGGTTATTTTTTCATAAAATTAGTTGGCCAAGTAGATTATAGATTGTATCTCAGCAACCTTTTTTCAATTTTAAACTTTAAGTGGAAACCACAATATTATTTGTGAGGTAATAGACAAAGGTTGCTGGTTCATGGGACAAAACTATAAAATGTTCATCTTTCATGAGTTACAAACCATCTCTTAACTAGTTCAGCAAACACTCTTTCATGTTGTTTCGCAGAGAAAGTTCAAAAATAGTGCTACAGACATATACACCTGATGGTATTTCATAAAAGAAGGGAAAGATTCTAATAAATAACAGAAACATGTCAAAACTTGGTCATCAGCTGAGGCAAATGCATTCACTATATATCTATCACTTAAAGACGTGAGTGAAAAAACCCGTCAAAAAACATAAGACTTATTTGTTACGCTTCGTTTGCTATTATTTTCGATGTCTGTGGCTCCGATTTTGTATTTTCGCTCGGTCCGCCTCCCGCGATTCTATCAGTTAAGACAGCGTTTTTGAATCGTAGCGTGGCTTGTCGGCGTCTGTTCTTCTTTTGATGCAGAATGATAATGTCGGTCTAGCGTTGAAAAATTTGTCGAGTGGTTTTTGCTGGCATGCAAGTTTTGGAAATGGTTTCCGGCCCTCGCTCGATGTTACGGAGTAGTAGCACTTGCAGTTTCAGTGAGGTATTGGTTCTTTCGCCCTTTTGGGTGGCTTAGAAGTGCTTTACCGAGGCGATTCTAATTTTGTCTTGGGTTTTCTATTTGTGAGCGGAGCCCCGATTATGGATGTCTGCCATGCCCCCGTGCAAACTTGACCGTTGCCATCGAGCGCGTCAGCCTTGACCCAGCGATTGTGACATATGCAAGTTTCTAGTCTGTGGATGCTAGGGAAGCGAGCTGTTTCGTTTATGTGTTCCCCTTTCATATACATAACGTGCAGTAGATCAACTAAGGGGAAATTCAAAATTAGGTATTATACACCTTTTAGCTAAATGAAGCTACAAAGTGCTGTGAGACGTGTTTCGGTGCGAGAGGCTTCGCACGTTTTGCTATCAAATTGAACCAGAGTTTCGAACACCTACTGCGATATACAGCTGGCGTTACTAACTGCGTATCTACCTGATGATTTTCCCCAACCATGGAGCGGAGGTGAATCACAACCGCAATTGGTTTTAATTTGTTGTAATATATCTACCGTTGGATGCATTTTTATGTAATTTAGTGTTCTCGCGAACCTTCAATATGTACTCTTATTTACCTGAAATTTGTGATGAATGTTTAATAAATTAATGACAATTATACTGTGACACCAACCGTGTGGTTTTTATTTCGTTACTGCACCTGTACTTGAGTTAAGCTTCTCTTTCAGAATATTTTGTGCCACTTCAGTTTACGAATTCTCTTCGAATGCCTGGATACACTTGTCGTTACTTCGTAAGAATTCGTTGGCACCCTTTTAGCTCTTAATTAATTCGAGTACTTAAAGGACTGCACGCCGTCTTCATTTAAGTTAGTTCCAAGTAGCCATAATAGCTATTTATGCAACAAGTGCTAAAAGTTGACGTTTATGCACGCGTTGCATACAATATTTTATCTACGATCTTAATTTTACTGTTATTAATCCATAAATATCGATTTAACAAAGGTTTGCATCCACGACTCATCTAATTTATGTCATAATAAACAGCAGCCCCTGCCGCGCGGGCAAATGTTTGCGAATGACAGTAGTCAAGCTCAGTTATGAAATGTAATTATTAATACTCCACATCTAACTGTATTCATTACATAACGCTTTAATTATTTCCAAAACACTTTACCTGTAACGCAAGAAGCACTTTACAACTTCACTTCCAGTTCGAAATTGTAGTTTTATAACCTCACTTCACTTTTAGCACATGGACTAAAAGTAAACAGCTGATTTCTTTATCCACAGTAAACTATAAAACGTCACTTTTAGTGAACCAAGCTAGCGCTAAAAGGCTTACTTTTAGTGGTGGTCGTAGATAAAATTTGTTTTTTTTTTTAGAGATTATCCGACGAATGGATTAGTTATGATAATGCATTATCGATTTATTACTATTGGGAGAGCACGAAAAAACTAAGATGTGCAACAACATACTATCAACTGGAAAGGAATAAGACACATCTCGCCGGAAAGGTGGATGGAACACCATCTAAAAAACTAAAACCTACTCTAAAAGCTTATCATTCTGTTGTGTCCTAAAGTATTCCAGGTTTAAGACTGTGTTAAGTACCATAGTTCGTAATCTCCAATTACTTTTTTAGTTATTAAGTCCGACCCTGAAGCATTTTTAGCATTAAAATAGTTGTCTATTATATTTTGTACTTTTTTCTCTTATATTTTTTCTTACATCTGTAGTTCTATTTAGTCAAGTGTTTCCAAGTATTGCTTTAGCATTACATTCTTGGTTTTTCTACGAAGCCCTCAGCAGTGTGAATTCCAATTTGTATTATTATTTCATTTTCTTAACAAAGCAGCGATAATATGTAGCATGTGGGCTAATGTCTCTGCCAGTTCACTCACAATATTTTCCAAGCGGGTTAGTCTGCCCTTGTACATTTGTCATTGTTTGTTTCTCTTGGTCATTTGTGCATAGGAAACGTTTGCTTGTCTGCGATTGCTTCAGTTCTTATGTGAGGTTTTCATTCACTACTTTGTTGAAATTTGTTTATATTCTTTGTTTCTAGTAGCCCAGGGTACACTTCTATTGATTGTTTGCATGCAATACACCTTTGCTGGATGATTATCTCCACGGTTTTCCTTATTTCTTGACATTCGCAATTCACACTGAGATGATTCCCTATACATTTTATACATTAAAATTTTTTAAATCAAGAATATTTGTTGTGACCGCGTCTTTGGCATCTCGTGCAATGTGCTTATGGTGGTTCAAAGTTAGCTACAATGCGTTTTCTGAATATATGAATCGAGAGTGAACAGGTAAGCTTATACATTAAACGAATTAAATGAAATAATCGCCTGATTAGTTTTTTCGAGATTTTCAAGAAATTGCGAAATTCCTTAACTCCATTTTACTTAGTAATAATTTACAGCCTTTGATTTATATTCGTAAAGACAGGCAATATACAAAGTATATCTATTTGCTATTAATAGGAGTTTGATATCAATAGATACAAAAAATCCAAACATTATAGCTACCTAATAGACTTTAGGGTTTACAAAAAAAATAATAGGAAGGTGATCCGAAATGCTTATAGCGGAGATGCCTTGATGTGAATCAATAAAACCATATAGTCTCCTCACGAATTTTATTGTAATAATATGTGTAGCAACATGTTTCGAAACCGCACTAGTTTAATCACAGGCCTTTATGATCATCTACAGAGGTATATTGTTAACAATGATATATATAATGAAAGAAACCACTTACTGTTATCATTAATAATCTGAAAACGTGTGAAAAAGTGAGGTTAAAATAAAAAAAAATTAAAACGTGAATGAAAAAAGCTTAAAATACACACTACATGGAGAAGTAACTAATTAATCAGCAAACTACAGTATCAAAAGCATTGTACTGGTTAAAACATAAATTTTAAAAAATTTACAAAGTGGCAGTCATTGAAGATGGCTTCACCCAAGATGAAGTTAATTACAATAAATAACTTAACCTAAAAATCGAAAAGTCCGTATATTCAATAACAATAAAATTACCAGAGAAGTTCAATAAGTTAAAAGACAATAAAGCTAAAGACTAAGTAAGAGGCGGAATCAGCAAGAAAGTGACCAAATAATTTTATATTCAAGAAAATATAATTAGTATGAAAATGTATGACTTCATTGAGCCTGAATTATTTATTATTGGACATAATTTCAAAAATCTCAGGTAAATTCAACAAAATACTTTTATTAGCTGTATGCAAAATTTTGTAGTCTTTATTAGAATCAAAACTGTGGTGAGACTACAAAATGTGATTGGCGAAAGCAGATTTATTAGGTTGATTGATGGTAAAATTGTTGATTTGGGGCAATATTCGAACGTCAAGGTATACGTTTCGTTATTACGCTTTCCTGTCCACTGAGTTAACTCATTAATTCTTCTAATTACATACCTTTTGTCCACTCGAATTCCCTATTTCCATGGAATGACACAAGTTGTATAGCTACTGATATTATCTCCATATAATTTAAAACACATAAGCCATGATTCAGCATTTCTACATTTGAAGCTTAGTGGGCACCATAGGCCAATATTTGTCATAATTCCTAAGGTAAAAGATGATAATCTAGTCTAGGTGATCTTTCCAGTACTTCTTCACGAAGTGCTGCCGCATAAAGATGGTCTTAAGGTCTATAAGGTCAAGCTTACTTTTCAGAAATAATGTATTATATTTCTTGCGTAATTGTTAAGTCCTTAGCTTCAGCACCAATTTAATGAAATATCAGCAGAGAGGTATGAGCTGTCCTGTTGGAACAGGCAATTCTGCAGCTGTGCATTAGTTGTTTTTTTTTAAATATAACGGAACCAGCGCTGCTACGAATATGACTTTATTTGCTAACCTTGAAGTAGCTGCTTATTTCTCTAACTGTTCACTTAGGAAGTTAATATAATTTCTCCAAAATTGCTAAAATTTACCGGACTAAGGAAAATTCACAGAGAAAGATCATTGATCATTGTATATTTTTTTTTCTAATAACAGTTAGACAAGTTGTACAACTTGTCGACAATTGAGACTTATTTTTTGTGAAAAAGTACTTCCGTGTAGCAATAAACTCTGGCAAGCATATATTTCACCTTTGAGCATCCTCAATGAGTAAGTAAAAAAACGTGGTCGGGAATGTGACTAAAGCAGAATAGCGCAAAATCTTAATTCATCATGAAAAGTAGAACAGAATTTTTTTAAACAGTTGAAGTAGCAATATGAACTTACATTGATCAGATAAATAGGATTTGAAATCAAATTGTACATTTTCTGAAAAACATTAAATAGTTTGTCGTTGATTGGCATTACTGACATTTTTATGTGACGTCTCCTTATTACCGATCACGTGCACTTGGTCCGCCCTTGGTTCTGTCGTCCTTGTGTCATTCATAATGCAATGATAGGCAAATACGTAAGGCATGGTTACATAGACTGACGGGGAAACAGCTGACTACCAATCGGATTGCCTCTGAGGACGCAGTTGCGAATTTTAATGACTGAATCTTTCTCTTTGCGAATTAATGTAATTCACGTTGCGGTCTGTCTTATTTTACTGTTTTAGTATTGTCAGAGATATTAAGATATTTTTACCCAGCAAAAACAGCTTCTTTGTAGTGATCTTTTTTTTAATTAAATAAACACATTTTTAACTTCGCTAATAAAAATTCAATTTTAAACAAGCAAAAAGTACTTGAAATAGCTCAAGGTCACTTATGAGGTGGTCTAAAAAAACCAGTAAAAGATCGTGAGTACATTTATAATTAAAAGTCACAGATAATGTAAAATTCTGGAAAACGTAAGAGTATTGATAATAATGAGTTACACAAAGCAGAAAATCTTTATTTGACTTGGGAGAACCTTGTTAATTCGGAAAGCTTTATTTGCCGAACTGTGTATTACTTCTTATCCATGGTTAGTATGTGGGGAGAGATACAGAATCAATATCTAGCTTAGCTAGCTAAAATTTCGATTGGCAGAGTACCTTGGACGTACCCCTAAAATTCAAATTTTAGAAATGTGCGAAACTGATATAGGGTGTCCTCTAGTCTGTGATACCTTTAATGTAAAAAAACCATAAAAAACTTAATTTAAACGTGCTTTTCAGTGTAGACATTACGGTGAACTTATTCTTGACTGTAATAATCGCCAATACTGGTTGCTGGCACGGATAACCCGGAAACCGGCTACGCGAGGGTCTACTGCAGTTCGAAATGTCATTCTTGAAGTATACGATGAGCAGAAGGAGAGAGTTAATTATAAAGCTTTTAACATACCTAAATGTGTACGCACATAGATATACAGATACAAAAATAGTGCAACTACAACTATAGCAAGACTGTTTTTCATTTCGTTTACAAACTGAAAAAATTACCCCCTTTTTACCCGATTCGAGATTAAGTTATTGAATATCCATTAATAAAGGTTAAAGATAAAATGATTTGAATTAACAGGCCAGCTGCAGTTTTGCGCATGCGGGTAGAGTCAGGTATGTTCGGCAATTTTGTGAACGGCAGGGCTGCTTGTTCTGCAAGCAGTTATACCGATAAGAACTAATTTATTGCCAAAACAGTGTTTTGAGCCCGAATATGTTTGTAAATAAGCCCGCCAGTTTACTATCTGCTAGGCTACAGCGGAGTTTGCCTTCCCAGTGCATTAAAACTGCTGACGTTCACTCTGCTGGTTCAACGTGCCTTAATACCAGCGTACATATACATGTTTTAAGCAGTATCACATAGCTGTCTCTGGTTCTCATTACTTAAGCTTTGTTATATTATAACGGTAAAATATATGATACAATATATTGTTATTTTAAGGCTCCACGTTATGTCACCTATATTATTTTGTGTTCATGGTTGATTTTTAATTAATTTACTTGCCCTTTTTATTTATTTTGGATATTCAAAATTATTTTGTGCTAGCCCCAGTAGATACACTTGACTGAAAATTAGAGCGGATATCTAGATTGCTTATGTTCTCAAATTTGATGTTGGTATTTTAATTATGACAATTCAAAAAACTTCTATCAAATAATACGTCAAACTAGTATTGAAAAGTCAATTACCAAAATACTTCATCGTTACATTTGTCATACGATAATCTCAAATAATAAGTACTTCCTTAATTAAAATTAACTCACTAATCTATATTTTCTTTCATTTCTTATTTAATACCTGTATTTTTTCCTTTTATTGAACTTAACATTCTCTTCTGTTAAAACCAATTCGTCCAACTCTGCAACTGACCACACCACAACTGCTCCACTCAAAGCCATGGTGAAGGCTTCAACCGACAACCAACTGCCAAATGTCCAGCATCAGGATCCAAATCAACACAGGAACCTAGTTTGCCACAGGAATCAGCATATACAGCTTCGCCACAGTAAGATCCAAATAGACCTTAAGCCTAGTTGCGTTACTTTAATGTTCAACCCAAATCACTTATATGAAGTAACCTAGCATCAAGAATTCTGCTAATGATTTCTATGTAATCTTCTTCCCTTGTAAATCGTTCCTTGTTATCCAATTCAATCGATGCAAATGTAAAATGTAATCTTACAATAAACTTAATTCAGCATTACTTTCCTTTTATTTGCTTTTGTAGATTATAACTGTATTAGTTTGGTATTCTCATTTAAAAAGGTTTATTTCTTATTTCAAGTTACAAAATTCTATTACATGATACACGTTTAAAACAAATTGTTTCTTATCTATAAATAACATCTTCTTGGCGATCTAGCTTATTTTTGCAGTTCAACACACTATTAAAGCTTCATTATTTGATTAATACCTACTATGTTCAATAGTATATTTTGAAAAAGTATTTGTCATTAGTTTCCAATTTCATTTCAGACATTAAATTAAGTTAGAATGCTACTGTTTCTCAATTAGCTAATTAAATTTTAAATTTTATTTTCTTTCTTTAATAAATGCATCTTAGTAATTTTAATATCCAATACACATCTAAATTCATATATATGATTTTAATTACTGTATTCTTTTAATCTTATTGATCTGATTTTTAGACCCCACTTTTAACTACTTCACAGTAGAAAATAGAGCTCACGATGCTGTGGTCTGCAAAAAGTAAAATAAAAAGAAATAATAGAAGACCGTTTTAAGGGTAAATACAAAAGAAGAATAAGAACAAGACGAGGAACTACTACTTTTGGCTAAAATCAAGATATCGTACTGTATATTTTCCCCGCAATTAAAAACACATATGAAGACGCTAAGGTTAGCTCTGCAACTTCAGCTTTATCTTATGCAAACTTAACTCATGAGCTACGGGGGAATACCAAATACAGTGTCAAATTCGTCAAAAATGCAGAAAGAATGAGAGTTAACAACCCCATTATAGAATGATATTCAGTTGATGCAAAAGAAAAACTTGTCGAGACCAACCCAACCCCAGAAAACAAACATAAATATCGCACTACTGGCTCAGTAAAGATTCCAAACACGAAATAGATTTTGAACCTTATCTCAATAAAACTCGAAAATCAACAAAGAATCGCCAGCAGAAGTTTTTGTCATTCTTCTTCGAAGGAAAGTACATGACAACGATTTGAAAGCATAAGCTTCTACCATCCAGCAAACTACCGAGAGGGTATTATAAAACATGGTTGGCACACTATTCAAATCTACTGCAAGATTGTAGATATGATGCTACAGAAGAGAGAACAACATATATACAAAAGCTGCACTCATCAAAAAGATATACGGAAATCACTACTAAAAGAAAACTAGTAGAGCTCCAGGTTTAGGTAATGTGCCGACTTTTGGCTTGTTGCCTCACTGTCACATAAGTGAATAAAATACGAAGTAAATGATAAACACCAATTTATGATAATTAAATGTATGCACAAATGTAAAAACAACCAAAAAATCGCTACTCCACTGCCAGTGGATTGTGCTGGATTGAGAGCGAGCCTAACTTCGCCAAGATTTCTATATTCGTTGTCTTCTCCATTGGAATTTAGTAATGTCAGACTTTTATAGGCAAGACCAGTCACGGACTAGACATCAATCGAGGGGTTATTTCGAGCAGTTTGGAAGGCCATTCATTGACGATTGTGGCATTCTTTGAAGTATTTTACTATGGACCGTGAGCTGCTGCAAAGTTAAGAAAACTATTTAACAAATCAGAATGAGGAAGTATCAGGAAAATGGATTCAAGAACGAAGCACGATTTAAGGAATGAAACATCTAAATCTATATTTTCAAGTAATTAGACAACAAGTGCACTGTTAATTATTTAAAAAACCTAAGATTTTCATAAATTTTAATTATTAAGACAGCCCTCTATACAGTGTTTGAAAAATACGTTCGGATATTTTACCCACTTATGTATCTCACCAATACAAACCACAAGTCCTCATAAGCATGGGTCCGGAAACATTCAAGTTAAAAAAACACAGACGCCCCTCGAATACACAAATTTAAATCTAAGTGCCCCAGAAAATGGTCCTTAATAGCACCAATAAACCTTCAAAGTTTCAATAAAAGGGGTTTTTGAGATATTGACGCATTTTGGTTTTTATCCACAGGTTCAGAGACGTGTAAAAATATGGGCTTTATTTTTTTTATTGAAAACGAAGTGAGATATGAAAAAACTTATTACAAAAATTGAAAATTACAAAAAATCTGCTGATCGTTATTTTTTTGCGAAAAACCTGTACGCCACTGGGATTACTGGGTCAACTGTAATAGATTCAAAAAATATCTCATATTTAGACGATTTTTGAGGCTTTCACGGCCATTGTCATTAAGTAACAAACGACTTCCGGGGTTGGACCGTGTCATGATTGAGATCGAAGACTTCAACGTTTCGCCCACTTTCGTAAGGGGCTTGATCAGGAGGAAAAAGCAAAAGAGCACGGTAACTCAACGTGTTAACCACGCCAGAGGCGAAACTCTTTACGAGGGAAGGGACAGAGGAGCACGGTAACTCAACGTGTGAACCACGTCAGAGGCGAAACTCGACTGACTCCATATCTGCAACAATCGACAGCACCAGGCAGATAAAAATCACGTCAGCCTATAAACAACCAAATGTAAAATTAAACGCAGCCGATTTTAACATCATCTTCGATGACCAAATGCCCACGCTGCTACTAGGCGACCTAAATAGCAAAAGCACGTACTGGGGCTGTCGTAGGAACAATCCTAGCGGCACCCAACTGAATAATATAGCAGTAAACCAGCAACTTCAGATACTCGCCCCTAACGGATACACCTACTTTCCATATCGACGCGATCACCAGCCAGACATATTAGATATAGCGGTGACAAGGAAAGTGGCTTATCCATTGCAACAAACGATAATTAATGAGCTAGATTCGGACCATCTACCGATATTAATCACCCTAAGGGCCGATTCTACAATCCAAGGATAAAGTTATCCCGAGAATAAATACCCTAGAAACGATTGTTGTAACAAAGAAAACTATGACAATTATACCTCGGATAGCTTATTCTAAGTATATACTTGCATTGTAGAATCGGCCCTAAATGATGTAAACATTTCAAAAACAACTCAGCCAAGGTTAATAAACGGAACAGTGAACTGGATAAAATTTAAACCAATTTTAAACGACCAGCTAGTCAATCCGGAGAGTGCGCTCTACCATCGATGTGTATTGCCACCGATGTGGATTTGGAACCGACATTAATTGACCACCGACATGAACTACTACGGATTTTTAATTCCGCGACTGTACATATCTAAATAAGAAGCATAATATAATCAGAATTCAATACGCAGTGCGTTTCAGTTTTCGCCTTACCACCCTTGAATAGTTTCTGTTCTGATATATTTTAAATTTTGGCCTTTAGGATTACTTTGACATTTTTTAAATAATTTTGCTACTAACAAAGGTTGCTCAGAATTACAAAAACAGTAGAAATTCATATTTTATTAGAAATTTTTGTATTGTTAATATGTAATGTACAATATTATTATGTAGATAATTCATATATTTTTTACAAACTTTAAAAGTCGGTAGTAACCCTAGTCGGTGGTAGTTCCTTTCGGTAGTATTCAATACAGTTGTCAGAAGTCGGAGGAAATCCATATCGGTGGCGATCAACATCGGTGGTTTTCTATACAACCCAGTCACTCCCAACCCAGTAAACAATACACGAGACATATATACTAACATAGAAACATTTACATCAATCGTGACCAGTGCAGTGCGCACTGCAACAAAAACAAGGCCCAACAACCGCAAAAAAAATCCAAATATACCGCCAACGCACATTATAGATCTTATCAACGAAAAGAGTAGACTACGCAGACTATGGCAGCAAATACGAGACCCCCTTGTAAAGAACCAATTAAACAACATTTCCCACAGGATAAAAAGAGAATTAGACAGTCACAGGATCAACAGTTACAGACGGCACATAGAGAACCTAGAAAAGAGTGACCCAAGAATGTGGAAAACAACAAAAGCGATTACAAGACAACAAACCATTATACCAACATTGGTGGACAACAATATCAGATACAGCACAGACGAAGAAAAAAGCATACTATTTGCTGATCACTTAGAAAGAACTTTTACTCCATCAATCGCTGTAAAAAACAGGCATTTTTACAACACAGTGATTGCAGTACTACTCAGTACATTATCAAAGCTACTAGAAGAAGTAATTAGTCACCTACTAAATCAAGCAATTGAAAACAACAATATAATCCCCAAAACCCAGTTCGGGTTTCGCAAAACCCACTCGACAACACTCCAGTTACAAAGAGTCTCAGAGCTAATAGAGCAAGGATTCGAAAATAAGCAATTTACTGTCATAGCCTTCCTCGACATCTCAAAGCCATTCGACAAAGTATGGATTGACGGGTTAAAACACAAAATACTACACATAGACATACCTAGCTACTTAAAGGCCATTCTATTTTCCTTCATGAACAACCGAACCTTTGCAGCAAAAGTCAACGGCTCGTTATCAACGACAAAAGACGCTTGGGCAGGAGTCCCGCAGGGAAGCGTACTCGGACCCATACTCTACAACATCTATACTCACGACATCCCACATCAAACTATCTGTAAGATAGCAACATTTGCCGACGATACGGCAATCATCGTCCAACATAATAACCTCACAGAAGCCGCCGAACAACTCCAAAGCGCCCTTAACATCACAGCAAAATGGTTCACAAAATGGGGACTAACGATTAACTCTTCAAAATGTGCTAATAAAATTTTCACATTAAAGCGTATTATAGACGTACCAAACATAACTATAAACGGAGGAAACATACCCTGGACCGATAAAACTCAAAGCGTTAAGTACCTGGGCATGTTACTGGACACACGCCTCACTTGGAGTGCGCACATAAACAAGAAACTAAATGAAGGATATGTAAGACTAACCCAACAGGGTTAGACCCTCTAGTCGACAGAAAATCTCCTCTACGAACAGAATGTACGATACTCTTGTATAAAGCCTTGCTAAGATCTCGTATCACGTACGCTTGCCCTGTATGGAGCTCAGCCTCAGATACCAACAAAAAAAATCCAGGTATTCCAGAACAAGGTAGTTAGAATAGCAGTTAATGCTCCGTGGTTTGCCTCCAACACCCAAATCCACAATAAACTAGGAATTGAACCAATAAAGACATTCATCCAAAGACTAACCAAAAAGTTCTTCGATAATATAAACCTCTGTGAAAGTGCAGTGAATCTACAGCTCGGGCGCCGTAATATTCACACTAGACTTAAAAGGCAACTCCCCCAAGATGTAATAGACAACATTTAAGATAGTATAACAATTAAACTTCGAGGAGACACTATTAGTTTGCCTCAAAGCTAATTACGTTACCAAATTGTAATTAATATCAAAACCATGTATAGCAATGTATATTGTTGATCTGGTTAAAATTAAAATTAAAAAAAAAACAAAAAACACCCTGTATTGCAATGACTTATGTGATATATTATTTTATATTGTAATGAATTAGCTTTAAACATAAATCACCACACAATACTTTTTATATGACTTTAAGCGGACATTGAATTTTTGGTGAGAAACAACTCCGGGTTCTTTATTTACTGGCAGTGTCGTTAAAAATGGTGTTTTGCCCCTATCTGAATTACTTATCTGAATTAATAAGTTGACTAGCTCATAGAATCACAGCATGAAACTTAAAAATTTCAAACGGGCGTTGGGTTCCTTAGTTAAAATTAGTGCGGAACGCCTCTGTATTATCGTGAAAATTACTTTACAGAGCGCCTGCGCTCACAACGTCAAATGGTGACGCACTAAGCATTGTAAACATACAGAAGTCGTGCGTTTTTGAGAAATTAAATCAACTAAAATGAGCAGATTTTATCGGTAAGTCAATTTTAATTTACCGCCATCAAACGGCGTCTAAACCACTTTTGTTTTCTAGTGACGCTAAGCCTTGGTTGTTTTAAACGGCGTGGGTCTGCGTTCAATTGTTTATGGGTCCCATTTGCCAATTTTAACTAATTCTCCTGGGCTTATTATTATATTTTGGCACACAAATCCTCCGGAAACCGACTCTCCAAGACTGCCTTCATGTTTGGCCAAAATTTCAGCCAGATCGGGCGTATATAAAAAAATTTCACTAACCTAACCTCTCTTGCAGGCGAAGTCACGGTCAAGTCCCCTCTGGTAATTTACCGCTTCCTGCAGCTCCCCGGCGATGATCTGAAGGTTGCTGGCTGCTTGAACTGTTCACTGGTAATCCCTGCTTGCTTCTCAAGACCTCGTACGGTGCTCGTTGTGGTGTCCGGAAGGTCCCCGATGCCAACGTCGAAGAGCATCCGAAAGAAATTTATTTTTATGACGTGGAAACTCTTGCCTTTATTGGTGTCGATGCTCTGCAGCCTTGTGAACACGATGGTGTACTTTATTTTTACCTGAATTTATGTTCAACGCCCAAAAATATTAATTAAAACTCGAGCAATTTTCAACGTGTCAGCATCATTTTATTGTTAAAAACAAGCGAGAGTCTGGTTGCTATGCAACTACCATCAAACATTGATTTTAACAGGAAGTAAGTAACTCAATTACATTAATTTAAAATTCTAAAACTAACAAATGTGATAATTATGTACAATAACCTTAGCCTAAAATAATTGTTCTTTGATTTTCATAAAATTGTCCATCTAGGAATGCGCCACAATGTTTATTTAAAAAGCAGTTTTAAGTTTAACTCTGTCACTGCACTGATTATTTATGTGTTCACCAAAATTTTATCACTGGCCTGCTTGGATCTTAATTTCTGTACTTTTGCCTGCTATCCTTCAAATTCCTCGGTTTTCCTTCTGTATGTAAATTTGGCTGGCTTTGTGCTCTTTTGCACGTGTCAATCGTTAATCCTCCTCTTACCACTTATTATTTTAAACTGCTCATTATAAGACCTTTAGTAATTTACTTTAGATTGCTACGCACCTTTGTGACTTTGCATGTTTTAAATTTTACTGTGCCAGCTCTATTAAATTGGCTTTTGCTGGTATAATACTTCAACCTTTTTATATTTTACAAATTTACATGCTACCTACAACCTATGAAATTTGAGTTTCATTCCGTTCAAGCCTATTCAAGTAAATTAGAATGTTACTGGCTACATTTTACAGTGCAACTTTCAATTGACAAATTATGTGATTTTATTCAGATATGCAAATCATTTCAACTCTGTGTTTTTTATGACTTTAATATTTAATTGTTTGGCATGACTACCAGATCTGATTTAAGGATCAAATACCATTTCAGTATATGTAACGACCCGCAAAAGGAGAGAAGTATCTGTATCATTCGCTGGTAAAAAGAGTTTAAATAGTTACATACAATCCCTAGAGGATTACTTTTAACATTTGGGATTTCCAAACAAAAAATATGCATACCTATGTCAAACAATCCGTTTATATTTGTAGTAACCCTCGTATGTCAGAGTTGACGTTTATTAACTACACTTTCAGGTTCACTGAGTTGGTTATTTCATTTTATTAGCATTATACCGGAAGATAAAAATAAACTTTATCAAGGGAGCCATTGAAAACAGTCAAACCTGCTTAATCTGCAGTATGCTTTTTGTTGACATAGAACATGCAAATTTTTTTAAAGTTTAAATTTTACTTTCGACATCTTGTTTAACTTATCCCATTGTTATTTTAATGTTACCATTGTTACCTATCAATTTAATGTATAAATTTGGTTTAAATTACATATTTTTGCATATTTCTGTAGCTGATGTTAATCACATGAACTAATAATTCAGTTAATTGTAGTTCAAATGTACTTAGTTTTATAAAGTGCAGTGTAGACAAAATTTTTCATGACCACCCTTGACCAAGATCATTTTTGAAATCTCGATATAAACAACAAAGTAATTTCTATGGAATTATACAAGGTCTACGGGTAATGATACAATCTCCATATAATTTGAAACAGGAAACTCATGCCACAGCGATCCTGTTGCTGTAACTTGCTACGCACCATAGTTTAATATTTGCCGCTGAAACGTCTAGATCAAATTTCGTCAAGTGGAAGATGAGAGTTTACGTGATCTTTTCAGTCCTCCTTCACGGAGTGTTGTCGGATAGAGTTGGTTTTAATGCCTTTAAGGTTAGGTTTATTCTTCAGAAATAATGTATTATATTTCTTGCGTAATTGTTAAGTCCTTAGTTTCAACAACAAATCAATGAAATATCAGCGGAGAGATATGAGCTGGCACGCTGGAACAGGCAGTTCTTCAGGAGTGCATCCGTGACTTCTTTCAAATATAACAGAACCACGGCAGCTATGAATATGAGTTTTTTAGCTAACTTTGAAATGGGATACGACTTGGAAGTACGTAGTTAATTATATTTAATGATCTGATTAATCCTTAAAATTATATTTATCGATTATTGTGCAATTCTACAAGTTCTTGAGTAATGAATATCGCCAATTTCCGATACGCTTTCAAATTAACGCTTGTGACGCTCTAAAGCAAAACGCGTTTGGAGTAGCTAATCTTCAAATTTGCGGCAACTTTACAGGGTGTCCCATCAAAAAGGTGCTATTTATTTTTATATTAAATTGCAACCACGCTTCTTTAATTTTTCGCTTAAGAAATTAATGTGATTTCTCCAAACTTGTCCAAAATGTACAGAACTATAAAAAATTGTGTAAAAGCTTTATTTCTAGAATTCAGGTGGAAATGCCACTGATCATTGCATATGTTTTGTTTATTAACAGTTAACACAGTTGTACAAACCTGTTAACGGTTTAGACTTATTTTGTGTGAAAAAGTACCTACTAATCAAATTTGTAAATACATATTCTAAAAAGATATTAAGCAAAGGTAGTGCACATTGTTTATTAGAGACGCGCATACATTTATATCTGTAACTTCTGAATCTACTATTCTGTTTTTAAATTGCAAAAAATATTATAAGGAGAGTAAAACCACCTATTTGTTAGAATAAAAAGTTAGTAAGTTTTAATCACGCCAGAAAATCGTTAAAATGTCAATGTTCTTGTTCACAATCGCATTGTTCATTATACCTATAATATGTGAATAGAAGATGACTTGGTGGTTTTCAAGTAATCAGAATTTAGTGACCTTTGAAATTTTTAAAACGCAAACACTAGCCGCTAGTAAATGTATTCTATGTGTAACCAAATACTACATTTAGAATTTAAGAAAATAGAAAGGTATGCAACTTAATATTTATTTTTATATATAGGGTCCATATAAAATATGCAACTGGACTTTAGACGGTTTCAAATTTCCGCCATTAATTCCTGAAGGGAACTATAAAGTGGAAGTAAATGGTATTTGTCGTGGAATTGACTTAGGATTGTATGATGTTTACCTGACCATAAAGCCTCCTCGGCCAAAATTTTAGGAATGACATTGCCGATAAGGACAGATGGGGAGAAAAATGGGATCCTTATTTTAAGAGGTGATTGATTTAGCAGGGATTTTATGTTACAATCTCTAGAGCTTAGCACAGAATTGCAACTTAGTAAATAAATAATTTGTATTTGTAGTAATTTTAATAAATAGACATTGTATTTGTGAACAATTTTCTTTGTGAGAAATGGGTGTCGCCAAAATGTTAATTCTTAAACTTTTATAAAGGGAATTATTGATTTTATTTCGGTACTTGCAGATGCTTAATCAACAGCAAAATTAATTTGGCTTTCGATTATCCCGCGTATGACTCGAGCCAGAGAGAAATTATAAGTCACATATCATGCAAAGTGCAAGAAAACGAAGGCATAAACTTCAAAACGGTTTTGCTCTTTTAAGAAAAGTGTCATGTTACAAAACAAATTTACTCAATAATCTCAAAGTTAATTCTTAATTTGCAGATTGATATTTTATTTTATTTCTTGAGAAAACTTTCAGGATACTCAATTGTTTCATGGTCAAATGTTAGGTACATGCTCAGTTTTCTTTCCCACATATTTTTATAAAATATGTATTTTGTTGTATATTTATTGCCCCTAAATAAGCAATTAGTAGAACTTATTGACATAACGGTAGTAAGGAAAAACAGATGTTTTTATTCTCCCCTGAAGAGAAGCAATCTGATTACCACGGTCTTTGCCGGATGATAATTTTGTTTCGTTTGTTGAATCGTATATAAAGGAGTAATATGTAGCAATTCTGTAAATAAAAACTATTATTATTATTAATAATATTGTAGATAATACTGAATTACACAACGCAAATAAACTTTATTTAATTTTAGAACCATAATCTTGTTTATTAGCACTCAATAGCGGACGTAAAATAACTTTTATGGCCCTAGGGTCTGTATAACTGCTAAAAAGCACCAACAATGTAGTATAGCAACACCAATAATCTGCATAGAAACCATAGCACACCAAAAATGCACAGTGTCAGCACAACGATAACGCAGTAGTCTGTAGCCAAAATACTGAACCTTTGAGTTTTTTCCATTTTGAGAATCAAAATTAAATAGAACGTTGTATGTAGTATGTTGATTATAGAGCAATTTAAAGCTATCCGCCTCACCTCGCGCTTTAAACATTCACTTGTCATTATTCTCCTTAGCATAGAATTTCGGCTTAGACCGCGTAGTATTTGTATATGAACACCCAGCATTTTCTGGCTTAATGTGCCTTGCACCTTGTGAAGTCGAGCAAAAACCCGCGCGATGGCCATGCTCTTTGGTGGCTCGTGTTGTTTGAGTATCTTGAGCACGAGGATACTTAGGCAGATTTGGCCGTTTTGCTGATTGTGCATCCATATTCACTAACGTTTCGCAAGACCTTGCAGCTTGCATCATCAGAGTGAAAGTCGCACTAAGAACCGAAGGTCGGTGTGGAGCTATTTGTAGTCCTCTGTGCCAGGCGCGCGGAGTGGCGTAACGCTGGCGCTGGTTGGTCGTCCGAGTGCAACGTAATCCGTGGGGCGTGGCCGTATGACGCAGAGTGGTTGTAACGCTTTAGATCGTGTATCACAGGGGTCCACGTTTTACTAAGCTTAAAGCCATCTTCCCTGTTGATATTATTTGGATGTTTTTCTATTTCTATGGCTTCACGTATCACTCGCGGGAAGTAATGAGGTATTCTGGCAAGTACTCTGGCATGCTCAAATTCTAAAGTGTGCCCATTTGTAAACGTATGCTCAGCTACGGCTGATTTTGTGATGCGTTTGTGTTTGCAATCGCCTTTATGTTCTTGGAGTCTTAGATCAACGGAACGACCAGTCTGTCCAATGTAACTCGAGCCGCAAGAACAAGGAATGCGATATACGCCAGCGGTTTTTAAACTTGGAATCTTGTCTTTTACCGTAAAAACCGCTGGCGTATATCGCATTCCTTGTTCTTGCGGCTCGAGTTACATTGGACAGACTGGTCGTTCCGTTGATCTAAGACTCCAAGAACATAAAGGCGATTGCAAACACAAACGCATCACAAAATCAGCCGTAGCTGAGCATACGTTTACAAATGGGCACACTTTAGAATTTGAGCATGCCAGAGTACTTGCCAGAATACCTCATTACTTCCCGCGAGTGATACGTGAAGCCATAGAAATAGAAAAACATCCAAATAATATCAACAGGGAAGATGGCTTTAAGCTTAGTAAAACGTGGACCCCTGTGATACACGATCTAAAGCGTTACAACCACTCTGCGTCATACGGCCACGCCCCACGGATTACGTTGCACTCGGACGACCAACCAGCGCCAGCGTTACGCCACTCCGCGCGCCTGGCACAGAGGACTATAAATAGCTCCACACCGACCTTCCGTTCTTAGTGCGACTTTCACTCTGATGATGCAAGCTGCAAGGTCTTGCGAAACGTTAGTGAATATGGATGCACAATCAGCAAAACGGCCAAATCTGCCTAAGTATCCTCGTGCTCAAGATACTCAAACAACACGAGCCACCAAAGAGCATGGCCATCGCGCGGGTTTTTGCTCGACTTCACAAGGTGCAAGGCACATTAAGCCAGAAAATGCTGGGTGTTCATATACAAATACTACGCGGTCTAAGCCGAAATTCTATGCTAAGGAGAATAATTCGAGTAACCGCGAAAGCCTCAAACAATACATTCACTTGTCATATAATCTATTGATTATGCCCTTAATACATAAATAACTATTACTTGCTGTAAAATAGGAATTTTTACTGTAAAACCAACCAATGAAAACACAATATTTGAACACAATTTAATATGAAAACATTATGCATAATCGCCAATAGCCGCAACTGGATATTTGAGGGTCTACTGCAGTTTGAAATTCCTTTCTTAAAGTATTCGATAAGAAGGAGAAACGGGAGAATCAATAAAGCATTTAACTTACATAGATGTACACATAAAGAAAAAACTAATGCAACCACAACTATGACAAGACTTTTTTTTATTTTCCTCTACAAACTGACTAAAACCGATGGTAGGGCACCAAATGCAACATTTATGGCAAGCCATTGGACTGGTAAATATACGAATGTTGTGATTATGTTCAATTCAACAATACAGGGTATTTCAAAAGTAAAAGTAAACCTTAAGAGAGCGTGTTTCCCTCATCAAAATATGAGCCCGCTTCGTTTCCGAGATACAGGGTGTTACAGTTGTAAAAAAATCCGTTCTTTATAGTTATCTGAAAAAAACGCTCTAGGCGATTTTAATGAAATTGTGACAGTTTGTTTATAACTTTTTGAGGTATTTTTTGGACTAATTATAGTTGTTGCAGTAATTCCAAAGGCGTGCCCACGGGGTATGTTAATTAGGTTTTTTTCACAAAAAAATAACGCCCAGCAGATTCTTTATAATTTTCATTTTTTTATAAATCAACTAAAAATGCAACTTTTTTGTCTATTTAGTTTGTATATATTAGGCTTCGTTTTGAAAAAAAAAATTAAACCCATATTCTTGAACGTCTCTGAATCAGTTAAGACAAAAACCAAAATGCGTCAATATCGCAAAAACTTTTTAGCCGATTTTAATGAAACTTTGGGTTGGCGCACCAAGATTTAAATTATTTATTCCAGGGGCGTCCGGCCGGGTAATCTACCGAATGATTTATGAAAAAGAGGACGCCGCTGTTTCGTTTTTCAAAATTGATAATTTTTTGATAAAGCAAGTAATGGCGATTTCTATTGGTAAAGTGCAGAAAAAAATTTCTATCAATTTCTTTTTCATGCCTGTAGAAAAAGAAGCGAATACACTTAGTGCGCACTAAATTTACCTAGAATTCGCCGTAAAACTTCAACTTTTTTTATCTCTTCAATTTTTTTCGTATGTCGGTTCGTTTTCTTTAAAAAATCAAACTTATTTAGTTGCACGTCTCTGAGCGACAGTATAAAAAAATCTGTTTATTTCTTCTTTCAACTTGGTAGCCATCTTGGCATAATTTTAAAGAAATTCATTTATAATAAATGATCAAAATGCACCATCGTGCATAAACTACATTTTCCCTCTTTAGTTGAGCATCAGATTTTCAAGCAACTCAGGTAATTAATTTTGCAAAAAGTTTTTTGAATTTTGTCCATTTAAGGTTTGTGGTAAAAATGTGGGTCCCAATAAATGATCACCAATAATTCCACCTCACACATTTAAGCTAAACTGCTGCTGATGACCTCTTTGCATGTGGATTTTGATCTGTCCATACGTGGTTGTAAAAAACTAAAAATTCCATTTCTTTTAAAACCGGCTTCGTCAGTAAATAGAAATTTCTTTTCAAAACTGTGAATAACACCACGTTGCCCTTCAAGCCAATTACAATAAAATACACGAACAAAGATATCTCGTTTCTCCAATGCCTGAACTCTTTGAATGTGATATGGGTAAACCACTCGCTCGTACAAAATTCTCCAAACCGTTGAATAAGATAAGCCTTCTTGACATGCAGTGATGCGAGTACTTAAAAATTGAACTTCTTTAACCCTAATTAACGCTTGTTCTTCCACTGCTACCATTCTACAAGTTCTTGGTCGTCCAACAACCTCTTGATTGGTGAATATTCCCAAGGTAAAATTTAACTGTTAACGATGTCTCGCCGTCTTTACTTTTTTAGAACTTGCTTGTTTCTCTTAAAACACAATCAACTATTAGCAAAACAGAACGGTGCGGAACTCGCCTATTAGGAAACGCCTGCTAATAAAACTTTTCATTTCTTCGCAACTTTCAAGGGCTTTCGCAAACATAACATGAAAATCAACTTGTTCTTCATACGTGTAAACCATTTTATTGCTTACGTAAATTTAACTCAATACTCTCGACTATCGAAAAGAATGATAATTTCATCAATATTAAAATGTGTACGGAATTTAGTTCCCAACTTTCATCTACAATCACATAGTACAGCAAGCTTTTTCGATTGTTAAAAACAAAGAAAAGTTGACAATTCCCGAATAGTCTCACATTATTGTTTATTCGTCTGTCTGTCAGTCTGTGTGTATGTGAGTGTGTGTATGTGTGTGTGAGTCTGAATAGAATATCTCAAAAATGAAAAGAGGTATGATGTTGAAACTTGATATATAAGTTATGTGTACTATCTATATACGACAGCAAGCTTTTGAAGAAAATCGCATAACCGGAAGTATGGTGTTTACTCTTATCATTTTCAGCTATTTTCGATTTTCTCAAAACCTACTCCAACGAACTTTTTCAAACGTAAAATTTTTATTACACTTTTAATGCATATTGATATGAGATAGACGATTCTTCAGTTGAATACCTCTAAAATACCTCTACAAGGCATTATAGAGAACTAATAAAATTGAACTACTTAAGCTTTGGATTTTATGTGTAAGAGCGGCTGCAACTACAATATTTTGACTGTGATATCACTTCCGGTTACACCGAAAGTCGCTATCAACTTTGTTGTTTTAAATCGACCACCTGGTATATTCATACGTTTTTGAATTCGGCTTAAAATTTCAGAGAGAATTCATCTGTTTAACTAACTCGTTATTTTGTAAGGTGTCTGTAAAATTTGAGGTTTTTGAAAATTCTTGACTCCGGTTGAAACCCATACAAGATCAATTCTTTCCTTGTTGAATTTTCCTGCATTACTAATTCTTTTTATTTTTTAAGTGGGGTTATTAGATAACGTAGTAGGGAAGCCAAAAACACATTTTTGACTAATTATAAAAGCACAGCCTGTTTACGGCTATATAGAGTTTGTATATTGCTCTTTGTAATTCATTTTCTGAAGTTGCCAGTACTGCCTGATCAGCTGCGAACTATATTGTGTTAGTGGTTTCATTTCTTAATATAGGGATTCCGTCAGTCACTTCGGCTTTCCATGTTTCCAACATGTCGTTGAGGTATACCGGGTGACAATGAGACTAGGGCCGCTTTATTTATGAATCGATGTGGATAAAATTTTATACCAAGATACTAGACATACTTTCAGATTGGCCGATAGGTATAGTGAAAATGGCTCACTTGCTGTTTTACCGGAAATGATACCAACTTTGATTTTTTAAATGGAACACCCTGTATATTTTATGTTTTTCTGATTCAATGAGTCAAATTACATATAATAGTCTTGCCAAATTTCAATTTTTTTAAACAAAAAAATTATTTTTTAAATTTTTATTTTTAACCATAGAAGGCCTTGAATTGGTACAATTTTACTAATTGACTCTAGCAACTCTTAATAATAGCTATTTTACCAATAAGGTCAATAACAAACCTTTAATAAAAGAATATAGTTTGCTAAACTCGTTTTTTAAGAAAAAGTCACTTTTTTTTAATGGCACCTACTAAAGGCCATCTTGCCATTAGATAGAAAATGTAATTACCAATCTAACGATATGCATCATGCACTACTTTATCTTTATCTGAAACTGAAAATTAATAAAAAAATAAATTTTTTGTTTAAAAAAATTAAAATTTGGCAACACTATTATATGTAATTTGACTCGTAGATGCAGAAAAATATAAAATATACAGGGTGTTCTATTTAAAAAAACAAAATTGGTATCATTTCCCGTAAAACAGGAAGTGAGCCATTTTGACTATATCTATCGGCCAATCAGAAATTATGTCTAGTATCTTGGCATAAAATTTTATCCAAATCGATTCATAAATAAAGAAGATATAAGCATGGCCCTAGTCTCATTGTCACCCGGTATACTAAACAAAACAGACTTAAATTATTTAAATGGCTTAAACAGGTATGTTGATTATCACTACAGTTTGTCAATGTTTGCACTGAGAGACACTAGAATTATGGCATGAAGAATGTTGTACTATAAGAACAATGATAAAGAATTCAACCCTGCAATCTTTACTTTCTGCGAGTGATCAGATCATTTCCGCACGAGGAGATAAACGATGAACTTTAGAGGTAGGAAGTAGAAGCTAAAATAAAGAAGTCAGTGGCGTCGGAAGTCTAATTTCACGGGGGGGGGGGGGGGGGGGGCAAAAGGCAGGAAAATATGAAAGGTCACACAACTGTTGGTGAAAAATAAACTAGAATTCTTCCAAAACTCAAGAACAAAATTAAACAGTATCAAACTCTTCAAATACAAAACAGAAATAAACTCTTTAAATAACTATTCATAAATATAAATGTAAAAAATATCATTAAAATATTTAATTAGAGGTTAGCTGCTTTCCAAAAACCTTTACCCGTTCTGAAGTTTTATTTATAAATTCTTGACACATTTTGTCAACATTAATCCGGCGTGCTTCTTTTTCGTGAATGTGCAGCATAAGCAAATATGTCAACCGTTTTTGGGACATCGTTGTTCTTAGGTACGTTTTAAGGCGCCTAAGCCCAAAGAATGACCTTTCGGCAGAGGCAGCTGATGCAGGAACTGACAAAATTAATTCACACAGTTTCAAAGTTTCGCCAGATACTAATAAAGCTGTTTCCGATTCCAATAATTTATTTGTTATCGACATGGTGTTCATCGGTTCGGTAATAATAGTGGGTAGAATACATAATTCCGAAGAAAGTCTATGAAGATCAAAATCATCTACGTGTATGGACAACTTTGCATTCAATGTTTCATGGGAAATAGGAATATTTTTTTCAGAATCAGTAATTATAGATGCAAGATCTATTAGCCTTTGTAGACCAGGTTGATTGAAATGTCTGTCTATTTCATTATTAAATCTAGTATCTCAAAATATTCTTTTCTTAAATTTTCCTTAGCAGTAAAAACCGCGGAAGAGACGGGTGTGTTTGTGTGCTCATACCGTCTAGGAAGTTTTACAATTCAGGCTGTACTGGTTTTTCCAGATTTAAATGTTCTGCAGATTTCTCAGCAGCATCATATATTTGATACCGAAATTTTCAAGGGTTCGCAACTTTTCCATGGAGGACTTTACAAGTAACTGCTTTTTACGGATGCAGAAGAAAAATTAGTGGCTTGTAAACTTTTGGCTAACATTTCACAAGGCCCAAAAATTTTTATAGCGACGAGTAAACCAAACATTGTTTTAAATTTCGATAAAGTTATCTTAAAACCCTTAACAGTCGACCTTTTATCGTCTCTTAGAGCATGAGGCTCTTGTAGTAGTAATTCTATAGTTTCTTGTTCTCTTTTGTAATTTTCAAGAAACCGCGAAAGTGCATTTACCCTTACCGTTCAGCGAGTTGGACACAACGCCATCAGTTGTTTTGCTTTTAGTAATTGTCCTTCGTCTTCGGTTTCAATTATAATATCTGCATACATTTTGCGTCTTTTAGAATTTAGATGACTCCAAAATTATGTTGGATATTGCTTTAACGGTACATAAAGTATCACACATTAAGTTATTTTTTCTGGCGGTTTCTTGTAGTACCAGGTCTAGCGAATGATTTACGCAATGAACAAACATTGATTTTGGTTGAATTTCAGTTATTTTCTTCTGAACACCATTATAACAACCTGACATATTTGCCGCACCATCAAAACAGTGTCCTCGCAAGTTTTCGAAATTAATGTTTAAGCGCAGAAGAATATCTTTAATAACAAGTGTTAACGTTTTGGCCCTAGAATCAGGTGCGTTATATAGTCCCAAACATATGTCTTCTGTACATTTTTCTCTTTATTTAAAAAGCCAATACACAGAGAAAATTGTTCTTGTCCTGCAATGTCCGTTGTTCCATCGGCAACAATCCCAAAATATGTAGAGTTCTTAATTTCTTCAATAAGATTACGCTGTAGTTCATGCGACATCATTTGGAGAATTTCATTCTGGATATCCGCACTGAGCCACTTATCTCTTTTCTTAAGCCAGTGCTGTATATCTGGAGAAATTGTTTCTAGTTCCTCCAAATTAGAGATGGGCGCGTGAGTGATTTTTAGCTCACGTCACGCACGTTTCACGCTGGCTTTAAACAGTCACGTTCACGCATGATCACGTTCACGTTCACTCACGATCACGGCGTGACACGCCACTCACGACGTGACACGCAGCTTTTATTTCAAAATTTAAATTTAGATAGAACAGAATGTTCAAATTTAAAACCAATGAAGAAACCCTAAAGGGAACTAAAAATATGTTTTGCACCTGACATAATTTACGTGATATGTTGCAATCAGAGGGTTGACAAACAAAGAAAAAAATGAAAATTGACTACAATAACTTCGACAAGGGATAAATACTGATTTCTCGCAAATATATTTCTTGCAGCTGTCTTCAAAGACATTACTTTTAATACTAAAAGCTGTCATTGGAATTGACGTTTCCCTTATTGGTATGAGTACATAAGGTATACGTTGCTAGGCAACACTTTTAATTCGTAGGTTTGAAAGTACTTTTACGTACAAGGATCAACATTTTCAGCGTTAAGGTGAGTATACAAAAAAAACATTACCTTTATTAGAATAATACGTTCATCTACACAAGTGCACAATAAATTGGTTTAAAAATAAAACGTAATCAACATTTTCAGTGTTAAGTCGAGTATACAAAACAAAACATTACTTTTATAAAAATAGGTTCATCTACACATCTACACAATTCATTTTTGGTTTAATAATAAAATGTAATTAACATTTTCAGCGTTAGCAGAGTATAAACAACAAACCATTACTTTTATTAGAATAATAAGTTAGTAGAATGGGGGCAGCTATCCCCTCCACTTTTTATTGATTCGCGGATTTCACGGAATTATTCGCGGATTTCGCGGAATTTTCGCGGATTGACCCAATTAATTTCGCGGTTTGATCTAATTAATTTCGCGGTTTGATCTAATTAATCACATATGAAGTTTGATATGTAATTTACATATGTGCTACTGATTAAATTACGCATTAGCTTCCGATTAAATTACGCGCGGCCATTTTTAATTTGCTTCCGGAATTACGCGGCGGCGCGCATGAATGGATTAACCAGAGTTCCATTAACCCTACCTACTATAAAACAGTTTTCAGATTTTTTTTATTTTAAATCTCCCGGGTGTCGGCCATCTTGTTTTTCTGGCGCGAATATTTGAATTTTAAATTTTCAGATTTTTTTTGCCATTTTTGCATAATTTATGTGACATCATGTCAGTTTTTGTAAAAATTTATGTGAGATGCTGTATGATTGCGTGTTTTTATTCAAATTTTTGTTACTTTGGGGGTCAACACATACGTATTTTCGTAATTTTTGCGCGCTTTTATTCAAATTTATTTTAATTTGTCGTCAACACATACGTCTTTTCTTAATTTTTGCGTGTTTTTATTCAAATTTATTTTCATTTGTCGTCAACACAGACGTATTTGCGTAAAATTTTACTATTTTTCAATGAAAGTTGTATAAGAATATTGTTTTTTGTCGTATTTGCAGAATTTAATGTGACAAGATGCCGATTTTTATAAATTTTCATGGGAGACGATGTCGATTTTCTAAAATTTTAAACGAAATGCTTTGGAAATTGCGTGTTTTTATTCAAATATTAGTATTTGAAGCTATTTTACCCATACAAAGTGTCGAAAATTTATATAAATTGAGCTACGATTTCATAATTGTGTGATGTACTTTAAAAAATTACGGTTTATTTGTTAAACGCTTGCAAAATTATGTATAGTTTATGTAACATGATGGCGATTTTGTAAAAATTTATGTGAGATGCTGTGTAATTGAGTGATTTTTGTTCAATTTTCGTCGTATGTTGAGTAAAAAATGTCGTTTTTTGTATAATTTCAAGTGACATGATGTCAGTTTTTGTAAAAATTTATGTGAGATGATGTGGACCAACACATTTTTCAGCGAAATTGTGTGTTTTTATTCAAATCTTACTAAAATTGCTGCAGAAATTGCTGTTTTTTATTCAAATCTTGCTAAAATTGCAACACGTTAGAGAAAAAAGTGTAAAACATTTGCAAAATTATGCTTAGAAATAACTCTTAAACTGTTTTTACATCATTTTCGTCTTACAAAACGATTTATAAAACGAATTGTGATCATTTTTTAAGTAAAATAATGTGAGATGGTGTATATTCTATCGCTTATTGGATAAAAATGTCGTTTTTTTGTATAATTTCAAGTGACTTTATTCAAATTTATGTTAATTTGTGGTCAATTGCGTTTTTATTTTCGTCCGTTTGCATTTATACTGGAATTTTTTAAACTAAAATGCAGTTGTTATCGATATAATGACACAATTTTAGACGTTTACTTATAAAATAGGGTTCCGTGGTGAGAAGAAACAGTTTATTCCGAAAGAAGTCGCTGTTTTCGTTAAAATGTTCTAAATTACCAATTTACATTAAGTTGTTATATACAAATTGACCGTGAAAAATCTGTACATTTACAATAGCACAGTTTGATTCTTCCACTTTGTCAAAAAACCCATCTTATAAACGCACAATAACTAAAAGTTTTACGTATTTATAATTAGATCAAACCGCGAAATTAATTGGGTCAATCCGCGAAAATTCCGCGAAATCCGCGAATAATTCCGCGAAATCCGCGAATAATTCCGCGAAATCCGCGAATCAATAAAAAGTGGAGGGGATAGCTGCCCCCATTCTACTTAAGTTCATCTACACATCTAAACATTAAAATGTTAAATTAAAAATAATATGTAATCAACATTTTCAGCGTTAAGTCGGATTCTGCGCTCTTCTAAAATTCGCCCAGCTACAGCTGTAGAAAATACTCTTTCGCTTGTAGCGGAACTTGCCGGTATGTTTAAAATTTCTCAAGTTTTTTTAACAGTAGCGTATTTACACTGTTTTTCCAAAATCCTAAAATGTCATCTACATTTCGGAATTTTAATATAACATACTAATTTAGTTCTGTTTCGACATCATCCTAATTACATGTGTCATCGTCAGAGTTCTCTCTAAGTGTAGAAAGATAAGAATCTGATGCTGATGTAGGTACCAGTTTTGAGTCGTTTGCTAGGTATTTCATCATTATCATCTATAGATTTATTTGCATTATAATCTTCTCTTTTATGTGAAGGTATGAACTTTAAGGATTTATAGTTAGGGTCCAAAAATAAAACCACATAATGTAACTTGTTTGGCACAATTTGTGATTTAATGAATTTAAAAGTTGCTGCACCCTGCAGTTTTTTATTCATTACTAAATATTTAACGTGAAATTAACGTGAAATGTGAATCACGCCTTGGATATTTTCAGTCACGTTCACTCACGTTCACGTCACGATTTTCAAATATTAGTCACGTTCACGACGTGACACGCCGTTGTCAGGTCATTTTGGGATTTTAATTAGCCACCTAGGCTTTAGGGCAGCGTGCCCGTATGCTAAACCCTTTTAGTTACTTATTTGGCTCTATCGCCTAATTCCATAATAATGATTTTGCACATATTTGGCCCCAAACGCAGTATTTCTCGTCAGTTGAAGCACCCCTTTGCTGGTACTTTGGCAGCCGGGTGTTATCGCTCGCAAGAATTCCGAACCTTCTAGAAATCACGCCGTTGAGGCGTGCTGTCTTCGTTACCGGAACTTATTTGTTTTATTGGGCGCATCGCCATTGGCTGTCGAGGGTCACGTGGTAACGCCGTTTTGGCTCACGCCACTGCAGGGGTCGTAACACTGCTTGCTTGGGCATTCAGCCGAGGGCCGTTAATCGAAGAAGTCGCAGAGTGTGCCGTTTCGCGGCGTTCCCGTCATGGCGGGGACGCCAGCCTGTTTTTCCCGTCTCGTACTGTTTCAGCGAATGTGGTGTAAATTGCCGTTGTTTGTTAGTACCGTTGCTGTGAAAGCCTTCCTATTTCCCGTGCTGTTACAGCGAATATGCCATAAACTGTTTCGCCTTTAAGAGGTCGCGTGTGATTATGCGAGTGGCAAGTCTTTACGCCAAAGCGTAGGTGTGTGAAGGGCTTCACGGGGCCAGTTCTGCGTTTGTGAGAAAGGGGGCTTTCCCTTTGCAACTCGCTGTTTTCGAGGAGGATCTTTCTAGGCAGGACGAAGTAGGCCTCTTTTCCGCCGTGAGTGTGCTCTCAGGAGAGCGTCCTAACGCCGCCATCTTGGCGGATTCCAGCCCGTTTACCCCTAATGCCGTGTTTTGGCGATTGAGCTGCCACAGACTGCCGCCTTCTACCAACTGACTGCACGCAACTCTCATAGACCGTCTACGGACTAAGGTATTTGTAATTACAACCATTTAAACATATTAACTGTCGCTTGTGCGAGCGGTGGTGCTTTTGCGCTCAACTTTGTATGGGCGGATGCATGCCCCCTTGCTTGCTTGTCGCGGCTTTTAATGCCGGTTTGAGGCCACCATGCTTCAAGACGCTACTTTGGTAGCCTACTAGTAAGTTCATGTGCGCGAGTTTCGCGTTTCATCGCCTAAATAGCTAAAGAACTCTGCGCCTATGTTTTGGTGTTACGTTTGTGCTAACTTTTAATTCAGTAACGTTAGGTGCGCGAGCTTCGCTATATTGTACCGATTAATACATAAATGGAATCAACGCCTCGCCGTGCTGAGCCTGGCGCGCCCTAATTTGTTCGAGCTCTTTGTTCATGTTTGCGAGGGCTTTGTGCTTTGCTTATCAGGTGTTAACCGCAACCAACGACTGCGTGGGCGACGTAGCAGGGGCTGGCAACTATTCCAAATTCGCATGCTTTAGTGAGGCTATGTTAGCCCCCCTTCCTGGTCAAATATTGCAGTCACGCTGCCCCGCTGCCTAACGAGTTAGGCCTTAAATTAAATCGTCGCGCATTTGTGCGGCGTCGTGCTTTGCTGCTAGCTACACTGCTCCCGTTGCCTTTGCAGGTCGGCGCCTGTTATCGCGAACTAACGCGCCCTTTTCCGGAGTGCGTATTTCTAAACTGTACTCTAATATGTAAAGTGTCGAGCCCACTGCGGTCGGCCACCCATAGTGTGTTGTTTACTAGCATAGCGCGTCCATCAGCTGGTGCTTAACGTAAGAATTAACATAAGCTTGGCGGCACGATTTGCTGCCCAGATGTAGTTATCGACCAATAGACGCATATTTAATTAAGGGACGTATTATTCCTATTCGACCTGTGCATGCTTTGTTTCAGATAGCGCCTTTTACAGTGTAAAGATTGGTGTACGGCGAGACGTGAGAGATCAGAGCGTGCAGATAGGTCCAGTGGTTGCCCAGTCTCGGCCCAAAGAGTCCCAATGTTACCATTCCAGTATTTGCGATCACGAAATTGTTATTTGAGCTTGCAGCTCATGAGAATTCTTATCGACGGAGTATCTTGAATACTTCGCCCCCGTCTAACCGCCCAGGTCCGGTTAGTCGGGTTAAGACAGGCTTGGTGGCGCCCTCATTATTTTACCGTTAGTTACCGACCTTCTGGCCGTTACCCTCAGATAATCTCGTTAAAGGACCCGCCCATCTCCACTGAAAGTCTAGCTCGGCCTAACTTGTTGCGGCGTGGGTGGCGGCCTAGGAGATATTTCGTCCCGATTTCGTCAGTTACGGCCCGCGCCGGCCGTTTCGTTATTGTATGAGCCGGTGCGGTGTCGTAAAGTCAGTTTAAGACCGTAACACCGTGACACGACGTGACACGACTGTTTTCACGTCACGCGCCCATCCCTACTCCAAATACATAAACAAATTTCCTTCGTTGGCTGAACGACCCCGTAAAGCTTGTCCTGAGCGTGCTAAGTACCTGATTCCGATTATAATAAGTTTTTAAGCATTTAAAGCTATTTTTTGTTCATCCAGTAATTGTTTATTTAGCAAGTTTGATATTACTAGCGATTTTTCCTTGTTATAAAGACGCTCTACTATTCGCGTGTGATTATTGCTGGTTTCATACATTTTCAATTTTTCCACGGCCGTTTTCCAATTTTTAAACCCCGTGCGGATAAATGTCCGCTCTTTGAAGTCTGTTATTGGAACAAGTTTTTGGTGCACTCCGGTCATACACAAATAACAAAATAACAAATTCTTTTCTACATCATAATGCAACCAACTGTGTTGTTTAAACCAACAATTTTTGCAAGAACGGCCCTTTGAACTTCCACTTACATCTTTCGGAAATATAAAATTTGCGTGTGGTATATATTGCTCATTAATTTCAATGCTTGAATTTGTATTTCTTAATTTTAAAATGGGTGTAGATTCTGGTGTGTTTTCAGGATCCTCATTACTTTGTTGATCTTCAATTTCGGCTATGTGCGAGGTGCCAGGTGCTGATGTTGATATTTGTTATATTTGATTAATATTATTAATCCAATTTTGAAGAAAATTTGATTTTTTCTTGACATGTTTTACGATAGACTTCAACCAATAAACAAGTCTACAATAATTGACGTTTATACTCGTCTGCGATATGCGTGAAATGTAAAATTAGTAATTACCTATAAAAATAATTATTTTAGTGTCAAAAACTACCATATTATTTGTTACTACTAACATTTCGGTAGCTCTGAATACAACATGCACTAACTAAATTAATATTAATCATTGCTAAAATACAGTTACAGGTTTAATCTTGTAGGGTGGCTAATAGCTGAACTTTTACGGTACCTACTGTTCCAAAGGAATGACGCGTTACGACTGCCGATCAGTGTTGCCATCTCATTTTTTAGGCGATCGGTAGCTTTTTGCGCTAAATTTCGGTAGATCCAACAAATTTTCGGTAGTCATAATACAATGTGTTTTGTAGCACCTACTTACATTTTTGCAATAGCCAAGTTTCAGTAAACCGGCATTTAAAAATTCACATATATTTATATTTCACTGTCTAATTAAATAAATAAAATCAAGACGAAAAACCCAATTTGTTTATTATGAACTATGGAAAACTACACTAATTTACTTAAAACGCTATTTAACTACTAATAAATATATGCAAGTATATACAATACATGAAAAATATATTAAATGTTTACGTATAAAATATGACTATAATAGTAATTTACGATACAAGTGCGTAAAGCTACTCTTTAGGCACGAGTGGGGTAGAGCTAAAACGCAAGTGAGCTGCGTTTTAAGCCCCGCGAGTGACTAAAGATGCTTTACGCATGTGCATCGTACAATATTTTATCTACGATAGAATCTAAAAAATACGGTAAATATAAAAAAATATTTGACATGTAAATTAAAATTACTAGCAACCGGTTCAATTCTATTCACTTCCGCTACTACTGCAAAATCGCAACAGTTGCCCTGCCCTATATATATCTTTTTGTATGTAATAAACCACTCATTTTTGTACTTGCAAACCTATTTCTCGAACAAATTAAATTTCTTCTTAAAAGTTCTCCAATATAAAAAAGTAGCAAGCAGTGTTTTAAAATACCATAATGTTAGTGTTGTTATGCTGTGCGCTTATTTTATAAATTTTCCTTATTGTATACTCAATTGAAAACGTTTTATGAGTGCCACAATATTCAATACATGTAAGCATTATTGTTGTATATACAAAAACAAAACATTTAAAAGAATAGTTATTAGTGAACCACATTACTGAAAAATCCATTAAACTATAAAATAGAGGCAACGACAAGATTATTTACTAATTAACTTTGTGTTTATGTAACTATTTTCTCGTAAACTGAAGCTTACAAATTTACAAATATAAAATAGCACGTCAGCATTTAGCACAGAAATCTAGAATCCAAGCACGTGTATGTACGTACAATAATAATACTGTTAAATAAATTTTTTTATAGGATGTGATTCACCGAATTTACTGTGGCGGAACGTGCTGGTCATTACAGATTAATTTATGAATACATTTGTAAATTCCCCTAAAATATAAATTGTTCTGAATATTGTATACAAATAAAGAGTTGCTGATGTTTTTTTTTCGGTTTAAATAGTACTCTTGGAAAATTTTACTTTTAATTATACGGTGTAACAAATATTCGGTAGAAATAAGGGTCGTTTCGGTAGATCGGTAGATTTTAGATGAAATCGGTAGATCTACTAAATATCGGTAGGGTTGGCAATATTGCTGCCGAGTGTCCTGTCTACTTGCAAACTTCGCGCACATGGGCCTTCATTCTAGGAACTACCGGCATTCGGCAGTACTTCGTTTAAATAGAGATGAAAAGTGTACGTACAATGGAATTTTTGCTTTTACACGATCCTGGCGACAGACTTATTTTTATCTGTTCCTTTAATCTGGTTTAAGTGTGGGTGAGGCACTAACACCCCATGAAGGAGCTTGGCCTGCAAGGCGGAAGGTTAGAGCTTCCGTATCCTCGCTATCACACCTGGCTGTCGCGTGTCAAATTCATGACACGTGGTGATGTGGTGAGCATCACGCATTAGACAACCGCATTATTACCCCTTATTCTTTCGAACGCAGGTTCCCAATTATTTAAAGCGACTGGGTAGGCCGCCCGCCAGGCATCGATCTGGGATATCTGGGTTTAAGTGTACTCGTTCATACAATTTCTAGAGTGGGCAAAGGGATACGTCTGCCCCCCTAAAAAATTTCAGAGTGAGCGATTGCCCCCCCTGCCCCCCCCCCCCCCCCGGCTCCGACGCCACTGAAAGAAGTGCCTTGCATTTGCGTAGAACAAGAATTCTAAACCTGTAGCACTTCTAACTAATTTATTTGAAAGTAGAAAATAGAGCGAATGGCGCTGTGGTCTGCAAGAAATAGAAGACAAAGGAATAATAGAAAACTATGGAAACCTTGTGGGATGGATACAGACAAAGAAGAAGAACAAGACGAGGAAATACTACATTTAGCAAAAATCTAGAGGTCGTACTGTATATTTTACCTCAATAAAAAACATATGAGGACTATAAAGCTAGATCTGTCTTCAACTTTAGCTTCATATTACGATTTTACCCAAACTCAGCCCACGGCGTAATACCAATTACAGCGCAATATTATTCAAACGAAAAATGTGAGTTAACAAACCCATTAAAGAATGATTTTCGAATGGTACAAAAACATTATTATTAGTCTAGGCCAAACCAACCCCAGAAAACAACATAGATTTCGGACTACTGGCTGAGTAACGATGTCCAAATACGAAATAGATTTTGAATCTTATCTCAATAAAATCAACAAAGAATCGCCAGCAGCCGAACCTGAGCTTTCTTCTATAATTATATTTGGGGTGGATGATATCCACCCACTGCATAAGCTAATCTAGGAGGCTATAAAATGCGAATACAAAATGAACGAAATTCTAGCTACTTGATGTAGAGCATTTCAACCCGGTGGTTGAAGTACTAGATAAGAAGAAAATCTAATATTACATACACATGCAAACTCAAAGAATAAAGCTTCAGATTACACATTAGAACAGCAACTGGCTAGATAAAGTGCTGTCTATTAAGAATTGGGCATGAAGTCACATACGTAAAATCATAAGGTAAAGCAGCTACCTGTAAACCAAAGAAAGCGTAAAAAAACCAAACCGAATTCAATTATTGGAGAATGCTATAATTCAATTCTAGCCACCACTTCCCAAACGAATTATTGCACAGTGCTTGAGATGCCAAGAATAAGGTCATATCAGAAGTTTTTGTCATTCTTCTGCGTAAAATGAAATTCTAAAGTGCGAAGGAAAGTACAAGACAACGATTTGAAGGCATAAGCTTCAACCATCCAGCAAACTACCGAGGGGGTATTATAAAACAAGGTTGTCACCCTATTCAACTCTATTGCAAGATTGTAGAAAACGATATGATGTTACAGAAGAGAGAACAACATATATACAAAAGCTGCACTCACAAAAAAGATATAGTACGAAAACCACTACTAAAAGAAAAACAGTGGAGCTCCAGGTGTGCCGAATTTTGGCTTGTTGCCTCACTGTCACATAAGTGAATAAAATACGAAGTAAATGATAACCACTAACTTACTATGATAACTAAACGTATGTCAATGCACAAATGTAGAAACAACCAAAATACCGCACTAATAAACCTTCAAAGTTTCACTAAAATCGTCTAAGGGGTTTTTGAGATATGGAAGCATTTTGGTTTTTGTCCACAGGTTCAGAGACGTGTAAAAATATGGGCTTTATTATTTTCTTGGAAACGGAGCGAGATATGAAAAAACTCAGTTGACAAAAAAGTTGCTTTATTAAAAAAAAATTATAATTGCAAAAAATCTGCTGGGCGTTATTTTTTGTGAAAAAACCGAATCGACATGCCCAGTGGGTACGCCACTGGAATTACTGGATCAACTGTAATAGATCCAAAAGATATCTCATAAAGTAATTAACAAACTGTAAATTTGTTTTATCTATGACAGTGTGTAAAATTGCCTTTCAGTTTACGTCGTTAATAGCAACGTGCTTAAAAAATTTCATTAGGCACGTAGTTAGTAGCAACGTGTTTTAAAATTTTTAAAACCCTCAAAATTAGAACCGGTTGCTAGTAATTCTAATTTACATGTCAAATATTTTTTATATTTACCGTATTTTTTATCGTAGATAAAATATTGTACGATACACATGCGTAAAGCATCTTTGGTCGCTCACTCGCGTTTTAACTCTACCCCACTCGTGCCTAAAGAGCAGCTTATAATAAATCCGAATTAAATCGAGTTGCCCTGGGACCGGTAATGTTATGCTTGGAATATACCCCAGTTATAAATCACATGTGTTACCACCTGTGGCAATCTTCATCCCGACACAACAAATCCTCTCTGACTAAATTTCGATAAATTACCAAGCCGCTTCGGTGCAGATTCGGGAATCGTAAATACATGCTTGCTCAAATGGAAAAACTCGATTAATTATTAAAAATCCTGATTTGCAGCTAACCGGATTCGTTAATCCTCTCTCGCGGGTTCTAACGGCAGAAATAAACGTCCCCGATGCACTATCAGCGAAATAGCGAACATTATTTCTGCGTGAAGTTTCTCTTGCTGAATTAACGGTCTGCAACGCGTTTTTAAACTTTGCATAAACAAGTAGACAGGACCAGGCTTGCGCGAGAATTATAACAGATAAGTTTACGGATTAAAAATTAATCTTACAATTTCTAAAAAATTCTACTTTTATGAAAGATCGGGGAGAAGTGGACAGATCTTAAGTGGAAATTTGCTTCTAACATCAACTAGGTAAATACATCTAGTATGAAACTAAAGCTTTATTGAACTGAATTAAGTGTTTGCTTTGTATCACTTCTACTAGATAAAAAGTGTTTTCATTTTTCATTTCACTTGTATCATAAATTACTATTAACATCGCCCACCTTGTTTTTTAGATTACAATAAAAAACGGATTTGTTTAAAAACTTTAACACCTATCTCGGAAACGAAGCGTTTCCGAACCCATGTTTATTAGGACTTTTTGGTTTGTATTGATGGGATATATGAGTGGGTAAACTACCCGAATGTATTTTTAAAACACACTGTATATGTAAAGACCGGCAAAGGGGGAGAAGTATCTGTTTCATTCGCTGGTAAAAAGAATTGGAATACATACAATCCTAAGAGTATATTACTTGTAACATTTAGGATTTCCAAAAAAAATATACATATGTCAAACAATCCGTTTATATTTGTAGTAACCCTTGTATGTCAGAGTTGACGTTTATTAACTACACTTTCATGTTCACTCAGTTGGTTATTTCATTTTATTAGCATTATATATACCGAGAGATAAAAAATAAACCTGATCACGGGAGCCATCGAAAACAAACTTGCTTAATCTACAGTATGCTTTTTGTTCACATAGAACTGCCAAATTTTTTTGAAGTTTAAATTTCACTTTCGGCATCTTGTTTAACATATTCCATTGTTATTTTAATGTTTCCATTGTTACCTATCAATTTAATGTATAAATTTGGTTTAAATTACATATTCTTGCATATTTGTGTAGCTGATGTTACTTGTAGTTTAAATGTACTTAGTTTTATAAAGTGCAGTGTAGACAGAATTTTTCATGGCCACCCTTGGCCAAGATAATTTTTGACATCAGATGTTGAATGAACAGTCGCCCGCTCTAGACGTGTTTAGCGTGCTAGTTAAAATTGTGAATTTGGTGCTTATTTCTAGTATAACCAAAGTGCTCTATAATTTGTGCTAAAATAGTCCTAACTAGAGAAGATAGGCAAGAGATTGCGAAAATAGTAAAAGAAACGTTAAATTCTTACTTTAGTGAAGCAAATAACATGACTAAAATTGTGGACAATATAATGGTAATTTTCGACATCTCGGTATAAACAACACAGTAAAATAAATTATGGCATATTTTTGGTTAGTACTATTATAGTTGTTTTTATGGAATCATACAAGGACTACGGGTAATGATACAATCTCCATACAATTTGAAACAGGCAACTCATGCCACAGCATCACTGTTGCTGCAGTTTGCTGCGGACGATAGTTTAACATTTGCCGCTGAAAGACCTATATTAAATTTCGTGAAGTGGAAGATGAGAGTTTACGTGATCTTTTCAGTCCTTCTTCACGGAGTGTTGTCGGATAGAGTTGGTTTTAATGCCTTTAAGGTTAGGTTTAT
>CALNHX010006898.1:0-81897 GCA_940337035.1 Agriotes lineatus
TTAAAACGTACATAAGAGGTACTTAAAACGTACATAAAATGGTACATAAAAGGTACATAAAAGGTACATAAAAGGTACATAAAAGGTACCTAAAAGGTACATAAAAGTTACATAAAAGGTACATAAAAGCTACATAAAAGGTTCATAAAAAGGTACATTAAAGGTACATAAAGTTTACATAAAAGGTACTTAAAACGTACATAAAAGGTACTTAAAACGTACATAAAAGGTACATAAAAGGTACATAAAACTTACTTAAAAGGTACATAAAAGGTACATAAAAGGTACATAAAAGGTACATAAAAGGTACATAAAAGGTACGTAAAAAGTACATAAAAGGTACATAAAAAGTACATAAAACGTACATAAAAAGTACTTAAAACGTACATAAAAGGTACATAAAAGGTATATAAAAGGTACATAAAAGGTAAATATAAGGTACATAAAAGGTACATAAAAGGTACATAAAAGGTTCATAAAAAGGTACATAAAAGGTACATAAAAGGTACATAAAAGGTACTTAAAGGGTACATAAAAGGTACATGAAAGGTACATAAAAGTTACATAAAAGTTACATAAAAGGTACATAAAAGGTACATAAAAGGTACATAAAAGGTACTTAAAGGGTACATAAAAGGTACATGAAAGGTACATAAAAGTTACATAAAAGTTACATAAAAGGTACATAAAAGGTACATAAAAGGTACATAAAAGGTACATAAAAGGTACATAAAAGGTTCATAAAAAGGTACATAAAACGTACATAAAAGGTACATAAAAAGTACTTAAAACGTACATAAGAGGTACTTTAAACGTACATAAAAGGACATAAAACTTACTTAAAAGGTACATAAAAGGTACATAAAAGGTACATAAAAGGTACATAACAGGTACGTAAAAAGTACATAAACGGTACATAAAAAGTACTTGAAACGTACATAAAAGGTACTTAAAACGTACATAAAAAGTACATAAAAGGTATATAAAGGGTACATAAAAGGTACATGAAAGGTACATAAAAGGTAATAAAGGTACATAAAAGGTACATGAAAGGTACATAAAAGGTACATTAAAGGTACATAAAAGGTACATAAAAGGTACATAAAAGGTTCATAAAAAGGTACATAAAAGGTACATAAAAGGTACATAAAAAGTATTTAAAACGTACATAAGAGGTACTTAATACGTACATAAAATGGTACATAAAAGGTACATAAAAGGTACATAAAAGGTACATAAGAGGTACTTAAAACGTACATAAAATGTACATAAAAGGTACATAAAAGTTACATAAAAGGTACATAACAGGTACATAAAAAGTACCTAAAAGGTACATAAAAGGTACATTAAAGGTACATAAAAAGTACATAAAAGATACATATAAGGTACATAAAAGGTACATAAAAGGTACATAAAAGGTACATAAAAGGTACATAAAAGGTACTTAAAAGGTACATAAAAGGTACATAAAAGGTACTTAAAAGGTACATAAAAAGTACATAAAAGGTACATAAAAGGGTACATAAAAGGTACATGAAAGGTACATAAAAGGTACATAAAAGGTACATAAAAGGTACATAAAAGGTACATAAAAGGTACATAAAAGGTACTTAAAACGTACATAAAAGGTACATAAAAGGTACATAAAAGATACATAAAAGGTACATAAAAGGTTCATAAAAAGGTACATAAAAGGTACATAAAAGGTACATAAAAAGTACTTAAAACGTACATAAAAGGTACATAAAAGTTACATAAAAGGTACATAAAAGGTACATAACAGGTACATAAAAGGTACCTAACAGGTACATAAAAGGTACATAAAAGGTACATAAAAGGTACATAAAAAGTACATAAAAGATACATAAAAGGTACATAAAAGGTACATAAAAGGTACATAAAAGGTACATAAAAGGTATTTAGAAGGTACATAAAAGGTACATGAAAGGCACATAAAAGTTACATAAAAGGTACATAAAAGGTACATAAAAGGTACATAAAAGGTTCATAAAAGGTTCATAAAAGGTACATAAAAGGTACATAAAAGGTTCATAAAAAGGTACATAAAAAGTACATAAAAGGTACATAAAAAGTACTTAAAACGTACATAAGAGGTACTTAAAACGTACATAAAAAGTACATAAAACTTACTTAAAGGTTACATAAAAGGTACATTAAAGGTACATAAAAAGTACTTGAAACGTACATAAAAGGTACTTAAAACGTACATAAAAAGTACATAAAAGGTATATAAAAGGTACATAAAAGGTACATGAAAGGTACATAAAAGGTACATTAAAGGTACATAAAAGGTACATAAAAGTTACATAAAAGGTTCATAAAAAGGTACATAAAAGGTACATAAAAAGTACATAAAAAGTACTTAAAACGTACATAAGAGGTACTTAAAACGTACATAAAATGGTACATAAAAGGTACATAAAAGGTACATAAAAGGTACATAAAAGGTACCTAAAAGGTACATAAAAGTTACATAAAAGGTACATAAAAGCTACATAAAAGGTTCATAAAAAGGTACATTAAAGGTACATAAAGTTTACATAAAAGGTACTTAAAACGTACATAAAAGGTACTTAAAACGTACATAAAAGGTACATAAAAAGTACATAAAAAGTACTTAAAACGTACATAAGAGGTACTTAAAACGTACATAAAAGGTACATAAAAGGTACATAAAAGGTTCATAAAAGGTACATAAAAGGTACATAAACGGTACATAAAAGGTACATAAAAGGTACCTAAAAAGTACATAAAAGGTACATAAAAGGTACATAAAAGCTACATAAAAAGTACATAAAAGATACATAAAAGGTACTTAAAAGGTACTTAAAACGTACATAAAAGGTACATAAAAGGTACATAAAAGTTACATAAAAGGTACATAAAAAGCACATAAAAGATTCATAAAAAGGTACATAAAAGGTACATAAAAAGTACATAAAAAGTACTTAAAACGTTCATCAAAGGTACTTAAAACGTACATAAAAGGTACATAAAAGGTACATAAAGGGTACATAAAAGGTACATAAAAGGTACATAAGAGGTACATAAAAGGTACATAAAAGGTATATAAAAGGTACATAAAAGGTACATAAAAGGTACATAGAAGTTACATAAAAGGTACATAAAAGTTACATAAAAGGTACTTAAAACGTACATAAAAGGTACATAAAAAGTACATAAAAGGTACTTAAAAGGTACATAAAAAGTACATAAAAGGTAAATAAAAGGTACATAAAAGGTACATAAAAGATACATAAAAAGTACATAAAAGGTACATAAAAGATACATAAAAGGTACATCGAAGGTACATAAAAGGTACTTAAAACGTACATAAAAGGTACATAAAAGGTACATAAAAAGTACATAAAAGTTACATAAAAAATACATAAAAGGTACATAAAAGGTTCATAAAAAGGTACATTAAAGGTACATAAAGTTTACATAAAAGGTACTTAAAACGTACATAAAAGGTACTTAAAACGTACATAAAAGGTACATAAAAGGTACATAAAAAGTACATAAAAGGTACATAAAAGGTATATAAAAAGTACATAAGAAGTACATAAAAGGTACATAAAAGGTACATAAAAAGTATTTAAAACGTACATAAGAGCTACTTAAAACGGACATAAAAAGTACATAAAACTTACTTAAAGGTTACATAAAAGGTACATTAAAGGTACATAAAAAGTACTTGAAACGTACATAAAAGGTACTTAAAACGTACATAAAAAGTACATAAGAGGTATATAAAAGGTACATAAAAGGTACATGAAAGGTACATAAAAGGTACATTAAAGGTACATAAAAGGTACATAAAAGGTACATAAAAGGTTCATAAAAAGGTACATAAAAGGTACATAAAAAGTACATAAAAAGTACTTAAAACGTACATAAGAGGTACTTAAAACGTACATAAAATGGTACATAAAAGGTACATAAAAGGTACATAAAAAGTACATAAAAGGTACCTAAAAGGTACATAAAAGGTACATAAAAGGTACATAAAAGCTACATAAAAGGTTCATAAAAAGGTACATTAAAGGTACATAAAGTTTACATAAAAGGTACTTAAAACGTACATAAAAAGTACTTAAAACGTACATAAAAGGTACATAAAAGGTACATAAAAAGTACATAAAAGGTACCTAAAAAGTACATAAAAGATACATAAAAGGTACATAAAAGGTACATAAAAGGTACATGAAAGGTTCATAAAAAGGTACATAAAAGGTACATAAAAAGTACATAAAAGTACTTAAAACGTACATAAGAGGTACTTAAAACGTACATAAAATGGTACATAAAAGGTACATAAAAGGTACATAAAAAGTACATAAAAGGTACATAAAAGGTACATAAAAGGTACATAAAAGGTACATGAAAGGTTCATAAAAAGGTACATAAAAGGTACATAAAAAGTACATAAAAAGTACTTAAAACGTACATAAGAGGTACTTAAAACGTACATAAAATGGTACATAAAAGGTACATAAAAGATACATAAAAGGTACATAAAAGGTACATAAAAGGTACATAAAAGGTTCATAAAAAGGTACATAAAAGGTACATAAAAAGTACATAAAAAGTACTTAAAACGTACATAAGAGGTACTTAAAACGTACATAAAATGGTACATAAAAGGTACATAAAAGGTACATAAAAAGTACATAAAAGGTACCTAAAAGGTACATAAAAGGTACATAAAAGGTACATAAAAGCTACATAAAAGGTTCATAAAAAGGTACATTAAAGGTACATAAAGTTTACATAAAAGGTACTTAAAACGTACATAAAAAGTACTTAAAACGTACATAAAAGGTACATAAAAGGTACATAAAAAGTACATAAAAGGTACATAAAAAGTACATAAAAGATACATAAAAGGTACATAAAAGGTACATAAAAGGTACATGAAAGGTTCATAAAAAGGTACATAAAAGGTACATAAAAGGAACATAAAAAGTACTTAAAACGTACATAAGAGGTACTTAAAACGTACATAAAAGGTACATAAAAGGTACATAAAAGGTACATAAAAGGTACATAACAGGTACATAAAAAGTACCTAAAAAGTACATAAAAGGTACATAAAAGGTACATAAAAAGTACATAAAAAGTACATAAAAGATACATAAAAGATACACAAAAGGTACATAAAAGTTACATAAAAGGTACATAAAAGGTACTTAAAAGGTACATAAAAGGTACATGAAAGGTACATAAAAGTTACATAAAAGTTACATAAAAGGTACATAAAAGGTACATAAAAGGTACATAAAAGGTACATAAAAGGTATATAAAAGGTTCATAAAAAGGTACATAAAACGTACATAAAAGGTACATACAAAGTACTCAAAACGTACATAAGAGGTACTTAAAACGTACATAAAAGGACATAAAACTTACTTAAAAGGTACATAAAAGGTACATAAAAGGTACATAAAAGGTACATAAAAGGTACGTAAAAAGTACATAAAAGGTACATGAAAGGTACATAAAAGTTACATAAAAGTTACATAAAAGGTACATAAAAGGTACATAAAAGGTACATAAAAGTTACATAAAATGTATATAAAAGGTTCATAAAAAGGTACATAAAACGTACATAAAAGGTACATAAAAAGTACTTAAAACGTACATAAGAGGTACTTAAAACGTACATAAAAGGTACATAAAAAGTACATAAAAGGTACATAAAAGGTACATAAAAGGTACTTAAAACGTACCTAAAAGGTACTTAAAACGTACATAAAAGGTACATAAAAGGTACATAGAAGGTACATAAAAGGTACTTAAAACGTACTTAAAAAGTACTTAAAAAACGTACATAAAAGGTACATAAAAGGTACCTAAAAGATACATAAAATGTACATAAAACGTACATAAAAGGTACATAAAAAGTACATAAAAGATACATAAAAGGTACATAAAAGGTACTTAAAACGTACATAAAAGGTACATAAAAGGTACATAAAAGGTTCATAAAAGGTACATAAAAGGTACATAAAAGGTACATAAAAGGTACATAAAAGGTACCTAAAAAGTACATAAAAGGTACATAAAAGGTACATAAAAGCTACATAAAAAGTACATAAAAGATACATAAAAGGTACTTAAAAGGTACTTAGAACGTACATAAAAGGTACATAAAAGGTACATAAAAGTTACATAAAAGGTACATAAAAAGCACATAAAAGATTCATAAAAAGGTACATAAAAGGTACATAAAAAGTACATAAAAAGTACTTAAAACGTATATCAAAGGTACTTAAAACGTACATAAAAGGTACATAAAAGGTACATAAAGGGTACATAAAAGGTACATAAAGATACATAAGAGGTACATAAAAGGTACATAAAAGGTATATAAAAGGTACATAAAAGGTACATAAAAGGTACATAGAAGTTACATAAAAGGTACATAAAAGTTACATAAAAGGTACTTAAAACGTACATAAAAGGTTCATAAAAAGTACATAAAAGGTACTTAAAAGGTACATAAAAAGTACATAAAAGGTAAATAAAAGGTACATAAAAGGTACATAAAAGATACATAAAAAGTACATAAAAGGTACATAAAAGATACATAAAAGGTACATCGAAGGTACATAAAAGGTACTTAAAACGTACATAAAAGGTACTTACAACGTACATAAAAGGTACATAAAAGGTACATAAAAAGTACATAAAAGTTACATAAAAAATACATAAAAGGTACATAAAAGGTTCATAAAAAGGTACATTAAAGGTACATAAAGTTTACATAAAAGGTACTTAAAACGTACATAAAAGGTACTTAAAACGTACATAAAAGGTACATAAAAGGTACATAAAAAGTACATAAAAGGTACATAAAAGGTACATAAAAAGTACATAAGAAGTACATAAAAGGTACATAAAAGGTACATAAAAAATACATAAGTAGTACATAAAAGATACATAAAAGGTACATAAAAGGTAGATAAAAGGTACATAAAAGGTACATAAAAGGTACATAAAAGGTAAATAAAAGGTACATAAAAGGTACATAAAAGGTACCTAAAACGTACTTAAAAGGTACATAAAAGGTACATAAAAAGTACATTAAAAGTACATAAAAGGTACATAAAAGGTACATAAAAGGTACATAAAAGTTACATAAAAGGTAAATAAAAGGTACATAAAAGGTACATAAATGGTACCTAAAACGTACTTAAAAGGTACATAAAAGGTACATAAAAAGTACATAAAAAGTACATAAAAGGTACATAAAAGGTAATTAAAACGAACATAAAAGGTACTTAAAACGTACATAAAAGGTACATAAAAGGTACATAAAAAGTACATAAAAGGTACATAAATAGTACATAAAAGGTACATAAAAGGTACATAAAAGGTACATAATAGGTACATAAAAGGTACATAAAAGGTAATTAAAACAAACATAAAAGGTACTTGAAACGTACATAAAAGGTACATAAAAGGTACATAAAAGGTACATAAAAGGTAAATAAAAGGTACATAAAAGGTACATAAAAGTTACATAAAAGGTACATAAAAGGTACATAACAGGTACATAAAAATTACCTAAAAGGTACATAAAAGGTACATAAAAAGTACATAAAAAGTACATAAAAAGTACATAAAAGTTACATAAAAGGTACATAAAAGATACATAAAAGGTACATAAACGGTACATAAAAGGTACATAAAAGGTACTTAAAAGGTACATAAAAGGTACATAAAAGGTACTTAAAAGGTACATAAAAAGTACATAAAAGGTACATAAACGGGTACATAAAAGGTATATAAAAGGTACATAAAAAGTACATAAAAGGTACATAAAAGGTACATAAAAGGTAGATAAAAGGTACATAAAAGGTACTTAAAAGGTACATAAAAGGTACATAAAAGGTACATAAAAGGTACATAAAAGGTACATAAAAGGTTCATAAAAAGGTACATAAAAGGTACATAAAAGGTACTTAAAACGTACATAAGAGATATTTAAAACGTACATAAAAGGTACATAAAAGGTACATAAAAGGTACATAAAAAGTACTTAAAACGTACATAAGAGGTACTTAAAACGTACATAAAAGGTACATAAAAGGTACATAAAAGATACATAAAAGGTACATAACAGGTACATAAAAAGTACAAAAAAGTACATAAAAGGTACATAAAAGGTATATAAAAAGTACATAAAAAGTACATAAAAGATACATAAAAGGTACATAAAAGGTACTTAAAAGGTACATAAAAGGTACATGAAAGGTACATAAAAGTTACATAAAAGGTACATAAAAGGTACATAAAAGGTACATAAAAGGTACCTAAAACGTACTTAAAAGGTACATAAAAGGTACATAAAAAGTACATAAAAAGTACATAAAAGGTACATAAAAGGTACATAAAAGGTACATAAAAATACATAAAAAGTGCATAAATGGTACATAAAAAGTACATAAAAAGTACATAATAGGTACATAGAAGGTACATAAAAGGTAATTAAAACGAACATAAAAGGTACTTAAAACGTACATAAAAGGTACATAAAAGGTACGTAAAAGGTACATAAAAGGTACATAAAAGGTACCTAAAAGGTACATAAAAGGTACATAAAAGGTACATAAAAGGTACATAAAAAGTACATAAAAAGTACATAAAAGATACATAAAAGGTACATAAATGGTACTTAAAACGTACATAAAAGGTACATAAAAGGTACATAAAAGGTACATAAAAGTTACATAAAAAGTACATAAATGGTACATAAAAAGTACTTAAAACGTACATAAAAGATACTTAAAACGTACATAAAAGGTACATAAAAGGTACATAAAAGGTATATAAAAGGTAAATAAAAGGTACATAAAAGGTACATAAAAGTTACATAAAAGGTACATAAAAAGTACTTGAAACGTACATAAAAGGTACTTAAAACGTACATAAAAAGTACATAAAAGGTATATAAAAAGTACATAAAAGGTACATGAAAGGTACATAAAAGGTATATAAAAGGTACATAAAAGGTTCATAAAAAGGTACATAAAAGGTACATAAAAGGTACATAAAAAGTATTTAAAACGTACATAAGAGGTACTTAAAACGTACATAAAATGGTACATAAAAGGTACATAAAAGGTACATAAAAAGGTACATAAAAGGTACATAAAAGGTACATAAGAGGTACTTAAAACGTACATAAAATGTACATAAAAGGTACATAAAAGTTACATAAAAGGTACATAACAGGTACATAAAAAGTACCTAAAAGGTACATAAAAGGTACATTAAAGGTACATAAAAAGTACATAAAAAGTACATAAAAGATACATATAAGGTACATAAAAGGTACATAAAGGGTACATAAAAGGTACATAAAAGGTACATAAAAGGTACTTAAAAGGTACATAAAAGGTACATAAAAGGTACTTAAAAGGTACATAAAAAGTACATAAAAGGTACATAAAAGGGTACATAAAAGGTACATGAAAGGTACATAAAAGGTACATAAAAGGTTCATAAAAAGGTACATTAAAGGTACATAAAGTTTACATAAAAGGTACTTAAAACGTACATAAAAGGTACTTAAAACGTACATAAAAGGTACATAAAAGGTACATAAAAAGTACATAAAAGGTACATAAAAGGTACATAAAAAGTACATAAGAAGTACATAAAAGGTACATAAAAGGTACATAAAAAATACATAAGTAGTACATAAAAGATACATAAAAGGTACATAAAAGGTAGATAAAAGGTACATAAAAGGTACATAAAAGGTACATAAAAGGTAAATAAAAGGTACATAAAAGGTACATAAAAGGTACCTAAAACGTACTTAAAAGGTACATAAAAGGTACATAAAAAGTACATTAAAAGTACATAAAAGGTACATAAAAGGTACATAAAAGGTACATAAAAGTTACATAAAAGGTAAATAAAAGGTACATAAAAGGTACATAAATGGTACCTAAAACGTACTTAAAAGGTACATAAAAGGTACATAAAAAGTACATAAAAAGTACATAAAAGGTACATAAAAGGTAATTAAAACGAACATAAAAGGTACTTAAAACGTACATAAAAGGTACATAAAAGGTACATAAAAAGTACATAAAAGGTACATAAATAGTACATAAAAGGTACATAAAAGGTACATAAAAGGTACATAATAGGTACATAAAAGGTACATAAAAGGTAATTAAAACAAACATAAAAGGTACTTGAAACGTACATAAAAGGTACATAAAAGGTACATAAAAGGTAAATAAAAGGTACATAAAAGGTACATAAAAGTTACATAAAAGGTACATAAAAGGTACATAACAGGTACATAAAAATTACCTAAAAGGTACATAAAAGGTACATAAAAAGTACATAAAAAGTACATAAAAAGTACATAAAAGTTACATAAAAGGTACATAAAAGATACATAAAAGGTACATAAACGGTACATAAAAGGTACATAAAAGGTACTTAAAAGGTACATAAAAGGTACATAAAAGGTACTTAAAAGGTACATAAAAAGTACATAAAAGGTACATAAACGGGTACATAAAAGGTATATAAAAGGTACATAAAAAGTACATAAAAGGTACATAAAAGGTACATAAAAGGTAGATAAAAGGTACATAAAAGGTACTTAAAAGGTACATAAAAGGTACATAAAAGGTACATAAAAGGTACATAAAAGGTACATAAAAGGTTCATAAAAAGGTACATAAAAGGTACATAAAAGGTACTTAAAACGTACATAAGAGATATTTAAAACGTACATAAAAGGTACATAAAAGGTACATAAAAGGTACATAAAAAGTACTTAAAACGTACATAAGAGGTACTTAAAACGTACATAAAAGGTACATAAAAGGTACATAAAAGATACATAAAAGGTACATAACAGGTACATAAAAAGTACAAAAAAGTACATAAAAGGTACATAAAAGGTATATAAAAAGTACATAAAAAGTACATAAAAGATACATAAAAGGTACATAAAAGGTACTTAAAAGGTACATAAAAGGTACATGAAAGGTACATAAAAGTTACATAAAAGGTACATAAAAGGTACATAAAAGGTACATAAAAGGTACCTAAAACGTACTTAAAAGGTACATAAAAGGTACATAAAAAGTACATAAAAAGTACATAAAAGGTACATAAAAGGTACATAAAAGGTACATAAAAATACATAAAAAGTGCATAAATGGTACATAAAAGGTACATAAAAAGTACATAATAGGTACATAGAAGGTACATAAAAGGTAATTAAAACGAACATAAAAGGTACTTAAAACGTACATAAAAGGTACATAAAAGGTACGTAAAAGGTACATAAAAGGTACATAAAAGGTACCTAAAAGGTACATAAAAGGTACATAAAAGGTACATAAAAGGTACATAAAAGGTACATAAAAAGTACATAAAAAGTACATAAAAGATACATAAAAGGTACATAAATGGTACTTAAAACGTACATAAAAGGTACATAAAAGGTACATAAAAGGTACATAAAAGTTACATAAAAAGTACATAAATGGTACATAAAAAGTACTTAAAACGTACATAAAAGATACTTAAAACGTACATAAAAGGTACATAAAAGGTACATAAAAGGTATATAAAAGGTAAATAAAAGGTACATAAAAGGTACATAAAAGTTACATAAAAGGTACATAAAAAGTACTTGAAACGTACATAAAAGGTACTTAAAACGTACATAAAAAGTACATAAAAGGTATATAAAAAGTACATAAAAGGTACATGAAAGGTACATAAAAGGTATATAAAAGGTACATAAAAGGTTCATAAAAAGGTACATAAAAGGTACATAAAAGGTACATAAAAAGTATTTAAAACGTACATAAGAGGTACTTAAAACGTACATAAAATGGTACATAAAAGGTACATAAAAGGTACATAAAAAGGTACATAAAAGGTACATAAAAGGTACATAAGAGGTACTTAAAACGTACATAAAATGTACATAAAAGGTACATAAAAGTTACATAAAAGGTACATAACAGGTACATAAAAAGTACCTAAAAGGTACATAAAAGGTACATTAAAGGTACATAAAAAGTACATAAAAAGTACATAAAAGATACATATAAGGTACATAAAAGGTACATAAAGGGTACATAAAAGGTACATAAAAGGTACATAAAAGGTACTTAAAAGGTACATAAAAGGTACATAAAAGGTACTTAAAAGGTACATAAAAAGTACATAAAAGGTACATAAAAGGGTACATAAAAGGTACATGAAAGGTACATAAAAGGTACATAAAACATACATAAAAGGTACATAAAAGGTAGATAAAAGGTACATAAAAGGTACTTAAAAGGTACATAAAAGGTACATAAAAGGTACATAACAGGTACATAAAAAGTACCTAAAAGGTACATAAAAGGTACATTCAAGGTACATAAAAAGTACATAAAAAGTACATAAAAGATACATATAAGGTACATAAAAGGTACATAAAAGGTACATAAAAGGTACATAAAAGGTACATAAAAGGTACTTAAAAGGTACATAAAAGGTACATAAAAGGTACTTAAAAGGTACATAAAAAGTACATAAAAGGTACATAAAAGGGTACATAAAAGGTACATGAAAGGTACATAAAAGGTACATAAAACATACATAAAAGGTACATAAAAGGTAGATAAAAGGTACATAAAAGGTACTTAAAAGGTACATAAAAGGTACATAAAAGGTACATAAAAGGTACATAATAAGTACATAAAAGGTTCATAAAAAGGTACATAAAAGGTACATAAAAGGTACATAAAAAGTACTTAAAACGTACATAAAAGTTACATAAAAGTTAAATAAAAGGTACATAAAAGGTACATAACAGGTACATAAAAGGTACCTAACAGGTACATAAAAGGTACATAAAAGGTACATAAAAGGTACATAAAAAGTACATAAAAGATACATAAAAGGTACATAAAAAGTACATAAAAGGTACATAAAAGGTACATAAAAGGTACATAAAAGGTACTTAAAACGTACATAAAAAGTACATAAAAGGTATATAAAAAGTACATAAAAGGTACATGAAAGGTACATAAAAGGTATATAAAAGGTACATAAAAGGTTCATAAAAAGGTACATAAAAGGTACATAAAAGGTACATAAAAAGTATTTAAAACGTACATAAGAGGTACTTAAAACGTACATAAAATGATACATAAAAGGTACATAAAAGGTACATAAAAGGTACATAAAAAGGTACATAAAAGGTACATAAAAGGTACATAAGAGGTACTTAAAACGTACATAAAATGTACATAAAAGGTACATAAAAGTTACATAAAAGGTACATAACAGGTACATAAAAAGTACCTAAAAGGTACATAAAAGGTACATTAAAGTTACATAAAAAGTACATAAAAAGTACATAAAAGATACATATAAGGTACATAAAAGGTACATAAAAGGTACATAAAAGGTACATAAAAAGTACATAAAAGGTACTTAAAAGGTACATAAAAGGTACATAAAAGGTACTTAAAAGGTACATAAAAAGTACATAAAAGGTACATAAAAGGGTACATAAAAGGTACATGAAAGGTACATAAAAGGTACATAAAACATACATAAAAGGTACATAAAAGGTAGATAAAAGGTACATAAAAGGTACTTAAAAGGTACATAAAAGGTACATCAAAGGTACATAAAAGGTACATAATAGGTACATAAAAGGTTCATAAAAAGGTACATAAAAGGTACATAAAAGGTACATAAAAAGTACTTAAAACGTACATAAAAGGTACATAAAAGGTACATAAAAGGTACATAAAAAGTACATAAAAAGTACATAAAAGATACATAAAAGGTACATAAATGGTACTTAAAACGTACATAAAAGGTACATAAAAGGTACATAAAAGGTACATAAAAGTTACATAAAAAGTACATAAATGGTACATAAAAAGTACTTAAAACGTACATAAAAGATACTTAAAACGTACATAAAAGGTACATAAAAGGTACATAAAAGGTATATAAAAGGTAAATAAAAGGTACATAAAAGGTACATAAAAGTTACATAAAAGGTACATAAAAAGTACTTGAAACGTACATAAAAGGTACTTAAAACGTACATAAAAAGTACATAAAAGGTATATAAAAAGTACATAAAAGGTACATGAAAGGTACATAAAAGGTATATAAAAGGTACATAAAAGGTTCATAAAAAGGTACATAAAAGGTACATAAAAGGTACATAAAAAGTATTTAAAACGTACATAAGAGGTACTTAAAACGTACATAAAATGGTACATAAAAGGTACATAAAAGGTACATAAAAAGGTACATAAAAGGTACATAAAAGGTACATAAGAGGTACTTAAAACGTACATAAAATGTACATAAAAGGTACATAAAAGTTACATAAAAGGTACATAACAGGTACATAAAAAGTACCTAAAAGGTACATAAAAGGTACATTAAAGGTACATAAAAAGTACATAAAAAGTACATAAAAGATACATATAAGGTACATAAAAGGTACATAAAGGGTACATAAAAGGTACATAAAAGGTACATAAAAGGTACTTAAAAGGTACATAAAAGGTACATAAAAGGTACTTAAAAGGTACATAAAAAGTACATAAAAGGTACATAAAAGGGTACATAAAAGGTACATGAAAGGTACATAAAAGGTACATAAAACATACATAAAAGGTACATAAAAGGTAGATAAAAGGTACATAAAAGGTACTTAAAAGGTACATAAAAGGTACATAAAAGGTACATAACAGGTACATAAAAAGTACCTAAAAGGTACATAAAAGGTACATTCAAGGTACATAAAAAGTACATAAAAAGTACATAAAAGATACATATAAGGTACATAAAAGGTACATAAAAGGTACATAAAAGGTACATAAAAGGTACATAAAAGGTACTTAAAAGGTACATAAAAGGTACATAAAAGGTACTTAAAAGGTACATAAAAAGTACATAAAAGGTACATAAAAGGGTACATAAAAGGTACATGAAAGGTACATAAAAGGTACATAAAACATACATAAAAGGTACATAAAAGGTAGATAAAAGGTACATAAAAGGTACTTAAAAGGTACATAAAAGGTACATAAAAGGTACATAAAAGGTACATAATAAGTACATAAAAGGTTCATAAAAAGGTACATAAAAGGTACATAAAAGGTACATAAAAAGTACTTAAAACGTACATAAAAGTTACATAAAAGTTAAATAAAAGGTACATAAAAGGTACATAACAGGTACATAAAAGGTACCTAACAGGTACATAAAAGGTACATAAAAGGTACATAAAAGGTACATAAAAAGTACATAAAAGATACATAAAAGGTACATAAAAAGTACATAAAAGGTACATAAAAGGTACATAAAAGGTACATAAAAGGTACTTAAAACGTACATAAAAAGTACATAAAAGGTATATAAAAAGTACATAAAAGGTACATGAAAGGTACATAAAAGGTATATAAAAGGTACATAAAAGGTTCATAAAAAGGTACATAAAAGGTACATAAAAGGTACATAAAAAGTATTTAAAACGTACATAAGAGGTACTTAAAACGTACATAAAATGATACATAAAAGGTACATAAAAGGTACATAAAAGGTACATAAAAAGGTACATAAAAGGTACATAAAAGGTACATAAGAGGTACTTAAAACGTACATAAAATGTACATAAAAGGTACATAAAAGTTACATAAAAGGTACATAACAGGTACATAAAAAGTACCTAAAAGGTACATAAAAGGTACATTAAAGTTACATAAAAAGTACATAAAAAGTACATAAAAGATACATATAAGGTACATAAAAGGTACATAAAAGGTACATAAAAGGTACATAAAAAGTACATAAAAGGTACTTAAAAGGTACATAAAAGGTACATAAAAGGTACTTAAAAGGTACATAAAAAGTACATAAAAGGTACATAAAAGGGTACATAAAAGGTACATGAAAGGTACATAAAAGGTACATAAAACATACATAAAAGGTACATAAAAGGTAGATAAAAGGTACATAAAAGGTACTTAAAAGGTACATAAAAGGTACATCAAAGGTACATAAAAGGTACATAATAGGTACATAAAAGGTTCATAAAAAGGTACATAAAAGGTACATAAAAGGTACATAAAAAGTACTTAAAACGTACATAAAAGTTACATAAAAGTTACATAAAAGGTACATAAAAGGTACATAACAGGTACATAAAAGGTACCTAACAGGTACATAAAAGGTACATAAAAGGTACATAAAAGGTACATAAAAAGTACATTAAAGATACATAAAAGGTACATAAAAAGTACATAAAAGGTACATAAAAGGTACATAAAAGGTACATAAAAGGTATTTAAAAGGTACATAAAAGGTACATGAAAGGTACATAAAAGTTACATAAAAGGTACATAAAAGGTACATAAAAAGTACATAAAAGGTTCATAAAAGGTTCATAAAAGGTACATAAAAGGTACATAAAAGGTTCATAAAAAGGTACATAAAAAGTACATAAAAGGTACATAAAAAGTACTTAAAACGTACATAAGAGGTACTTAAAACGTACATAAAAAGTACATAAAACTTACTTCAAGGTTACATAAAAGGTACATTAAAGGTACATAAAAAGTACTTGAAACGTACATAAAAGGTACTTAAAACGTACATAAAAAGTACATAAAAGGTATATAAGAGGTACATAAAAGGTACATGAAAGATACATAAAAGGTACATTAAAGGTACATGAAAGGTACATAAAAGGTACATAAAAGGTTCATAAAAAGGTACATAAAAGGTACATAAAAAGTAAATAAAAAGTACTTAAAACGTACATAAGAGGTACTTCAAACGTACATAAAATGGTACATAAAAGGTACATAAAAGGTACATAAAAGGTATATAAAAGGTACCTAAAAGGTACATAAAAGGTACATAAAAGGTACATAAAAGCTACATAAAAGGTTCATAAAAAGGTACATTAAAGGTACATAAAGTTTACATAAAAGGTACTTAAAACGTACATAAAAGGTACTTAAAACGTACATAAAAGGTACATAAAAGGTACATAAAAAGTACATAAAAGGTACATAAAAAGTACATAAAAGATACATAAAAGTTACATAAAAGGTACATAAAAGGTACATGAAAGGTTCATAAAAAGGTACATAAAAGGTACATAAAAGGAACATAAAAAGTACTTAAAACGTACATAAGAGGTACTTAAAACGTACATAAAAGGTACATAAAAGGTACATAAAATGTACATAAAAGGTACATAACAGGTACATAAAAAGTACCTAAAAAGTACATAAAAGGTACATAAAAGGTACATAAAAAGTACATAAAAAGTACATTAAAGATACATAAAAGATACACAAAAGGTACATAAAAGTTACATAAAAGGTACATAAAAGGTACTTAAAGGGTACATAAAAGGTACATGAAAGGTACATAAAAGGTACCTAAAACGTACTTAAAAGGTACATAAAAGGTACATAAAAAGTACATTAAAAGTACATAAAAGGTACATAAAAGGTACATAAAAGGTACATAAAAGTTACATAAAAGGTAAATAAAAGGTACATAAAAGGTACATAAATGGTACCTAAAACGTACTTAAAAGGTACATAAAAGGTACATAAAAAGTACATAAAAAGTACATAAAAGGTACATAAAAGGTAATTAAAACGAACATAAAAGGTACTTAAAACGTACATAAAAGGTACATAAAAGGTACATAAAAAGTACATAAAAGGTACATAAATAGTACATAAAAGGTACATAAAAGGTACATAAAAGGTACATAATAGGTACATAAAAGGTACATAAAAGGTAATTAAAACAAACATAAAAGGTACTTGAAACGTACATAAAAGGTACATAAAAGGTACATAAAAGGTACATAAAAGGTAAATAAAAGGTACATAAAAGGTACATAAAAGTTACATAAAAGGTACATAAAAGGTACATAACAGGTACATAAAAATTACCTAAAAGGTACATAAAAGGTACATAAAAAGTACATAAAAAGTACATAAAAAGTACATAAAAGTTACATAAAAGGTACATAAAAGATACATAAAAGGTACATAAACGGTACATAAAAGGTACATAAAAGGTACTTAAAAGGTACATAAAAGGTACATAAAAGGTACTTAAAAGGTACATAAAAAGTACATAAAAGGTACATAAACGGGTACATAAAAGGTATATAAAAGGTACATAAAAAGTACATAAAAGGTACATAAAAGGTACATAAAAGGTAGATAAAAGGTACATAAAAGGTACTTAAAAGGTACATAAAAGGTACATAAAAGGTACATAAAAGGTACATAAAAGGTACATAAAAGGTTCATAAAAAGGTACATAAAAGGTACATAAAAGGTACTTAAAACGTACATAAGAGATATTTAAAACGTACATAAAAGGTACATAAAAGGTACATAAAAGGTACATAAAAAGTACTTAAAACGTACATAAGAGGTACTTAAAACGTACATAAAAGGTACATAAAAGGTACATAAAAGATACATAAAAGGTACATAACAGGTACATAAAAAGTACAAAAAAGTACATAAAAGGTACATAAAAGGTATATAAAAAGTACATAAAAAGTACATAAAAGATACATAAAAGGTACATAAAAGGTACTTAAAAGGTACATAAAAGGTACATGAAAGGTACATAAAAGTTACATAAAAGGTACATAAAAGGTACATAAAAGGTACATAAAAGGTACCTAAAACGTACTTAAAAGGTACATAAAAGGTACATAAAAAGTACATAAAAAGTACATAAAAGGTACATAAAAGGTACATAAAAGGTACATAAAAATACATAAAAAGTGCATAAATGGTACATAAAAGGTACATAAAAAGTACATAATAGGTACATAGAAGGTACATAAAAGGTAATTAAAACGAACATAAAAGGTACTTAAAACGTACATAAAAGGTACATAAAAGGTACGTAAAAGGTACATAAAAGGTACATAAAAGGTACCTAAAAGGTACATAAAAGGTACATAAAAGGTACATAAAAGGTACATAAAAGGTACATAAAAAGTACATAAAAAGTACATAAAAGATACATAAAAGGTACATAAATGGTACTTAAAACGTACATAAAAGGTACATAAAAGGTACATAAAAGGTACATAAAAGTTACATAAAAAGTACATAAATGGTACATAAAAAGTACTTAAAACGTACATAAAAGATACTTAAAACGTACATAAAAGGTACATAAAAGGTACATAAAAGGTATATAAAAGGTAAATAAAAGGTACATAAAAGGTACATAAAAGTTACATAAAAGGTACATAAAAAGTACTTGAAACGTACATAAAAGGTACTTAAAACGTACATAAAAAGTACATAAAAGGTATATAAAAAGTACATAAAAGGTACATGAAAGGTACATAAAAGGTATATAAAAGGTACATAAAAGGTTCATAAAAAGGTACATAAAAGGTACATAAAAGGTACATAAAAAGTATTTAAAACGTACATAAGAGGTACTTAAAACGTACATAAAATGGTACATAAAAGGTACATAAAAGGTACATAAAAAGGTACATAAAAGGTACATAAAAGGTACATAAGAGGTACTTAAAACGTACATAAAATGTACATAAAAGGTACATAAAAGTTACATAAAAGGTACATAACAGGTACATAAAAAGTACCTAAAAGGTACATAAAAGGTACATTAAAGGTACATAAAAAGTACATAAAAAGTACATAAAAGATACATATAAGGTACATAAAAGGTACATAAAGGGTACATAAAAGGTACATAAAAGGTACATAAAATGTACTTAAAAGGTACATAAAAGGTACATAAAAGGTACTTAAAAGGTACATAAAAAGTACATAAAAGGTACATAAAAGGGTACATAAAAGGTACATGAAAGGTACATAAAAGGTACATAAAACATACATAAAAGGTACATAAAAGGTAGATAAAAGGTACATAAAAGGTACTTAAAAGGTACATAAAAGGTACATAAAAGGTACATAACAGGTACATAAAAAGTACCTAAAAGGTACATAAAAGGTACATTCAAGGTACATAAAAAGTACATAAAAAGTACATAAAAGATACATATAAGGTACATAAAAGGTACATAAAAGGTACATAAAAGGTACATAAAAGGTACATAAAAGGTACTTAAAAGGTACATAAAAGGTACATAAAAGGTACTTAAAAGGTACATAAAAAGTACATAAAAGGTACATAAAAGGGTACATAAAAGGTACATGAAAGGTACATAAAAGGTACATAAAACATACATAAAAGGTACATAAAAGGTAGATAAAAGGTACATAAAAGGTACTTAAAAGGTACATAAAAGGTACATAAAAGGTACATAAAAGGTACATAATAAGTACATAAAAGGTTCATAAAAAGGTACATAAAAGGTACATAAAAGGTACATAAAAAGTACTTAAAACGTACATAAAAGTTACATAAAAGTTAAATAAAAGGTACATAAAAGGTACATAACAGGTACATAAAAGGTACCTAACAGGTACATAAAAGGTACATAAAAGGTACATAAAAGGTACATAAAAAGTACATAAAAGATACATAAAAGGTACATAAAAAGTACATAAAAGGTACATAAAAGGTACATAAAAGGTACATAAAAGGTACTTAAAACGTACATAAAAAGTACATAAAAGGTATATAAAAAGTACATAAAAGGTACATGAAAGGTACATAAAAGGTATATAAAAGGTACATAAAAGGTTCATAAAAAGGTACATAAAAGGTACATAAAAGGTACATAAAAAGTATTTAAAACGTACATAAGAGGTACTTAAAACGTACATAAAATGATACATAAAAGGTACATAAAAGGTACATAAAAGGTACATAAAAAGGTACATAAAAGGTACATAAAAGGTACATAAGAGGTACTTAAAACGTACATAAAATGTACATAAAAGGTACATAAAAGTTACATAAAAGGTACATAACAGGTACATAAAAAGTACCTAAAAGGTACATAAAAGGTACATTAAAGTTACATAAAAAGTACATAAAAAGTACATAAAAGATACATATAAGGTACATAAAAGGTACATAAAAGGTACATAAAAGGTACATAAAAAGTACATAAAAGGTACTTAAAAGGTACATAAAAGGTACATAAAAGGTACTTAAAAGGTACATAAAAAGTACATAAAAGGTACATAAAAGGGTACATAAAAGGTACATGAAAGGTACATAAAAGGTACATAAAACATACATAAAAGGTACATAAAAGGTAGATAAAAGGTACATAAAAGGTACTTAAAAGGTACATAAAAGGTACATCAAAGGTACATAAAAGGTACATAATAGGTACATAAAAGGTTCATAAAAAGGTACATAAAAGGTACATAAAAGGTACATAAAAAGTACTTAAAACGTACATAAAAGTTACATAAAAGTTACATAAAAGGTACATAAAAGGTACATAACAGGTACATAAAAGGTACCTAACAGGTACATAAAAGGTACATAAAAGGTACATAAAAGGTACATAAAAAGTACATTAAAGATACATAAAAGGTACATAAAAAGTACATAAAAGGTACATAAAAGGTACATAAAAGGTACATAAAAGGTATTTAAAAGGTACATAAAAGGTACATGAAAGGTACATAAAAGTTACATAAAAGGTACATAAAAGGTACATAAAAAGTACATAAAAGGTTCATAAAAGGTTCATAAAAGGTACATAAAAGGTACATAAAAGGTTCATAAAAAGGTACATAAAAAGTACATAAAAGGTACATAAAAAGTACTTAAAACGTACATAAGAGGTACTTAAAACGTACATAAAAAGTACATAAAACTTACTTCAAGGTTACATAAAAGGTACACTAAAGGTACATAAAAAGTACTTGAAACGTACATAAAAGGTACTTAAAACGTACATAAAAAGTACATAAAAGGTATATAAGAGGTACATAAAAGGTACATGAAAGATACATAAAAGGTACATTAAAGGTACATGAAAGGTACATAAAAGGTACATAAAAGGTTCATAAAAAGGTACATAAAAGGTACATAAAAAGTAAATAAAAAGTACTTAAAACGTACATAAGAGGTACTTCAAACGTACATAAAATGGTACATAAAAGGTACATAAAAGGTACATAAAAGGTATATAAAAGGTACCTAAAAGGTACATAAAAGGTACATAAAAGGTACATAAAAGCTACATAAAAGGTTCATAAAAAGGTACATTAAAGGTACATAAAGTTTACATAAAAGGTACTTAAAACGTACATAAAAGGTACTTAAAACGTACATAAAAGGTACATAAAAGGTACATAAAAAGTACATAAAAGGTACATAAAAAGTACATAAAAGATACATAAAAGTTACATAAAAGGTACATAAAAGGTACATGAAAGGTTCATAAAAAGGTACATAAAAGGTACATAAAAGGAACATAAAAAGTACTTAAAACGTACATAAGAGGTACTTAAAACGTACATAAAAGGTACATAAAAGGTACATAAAATGTACATAAAAGGTACATAACAGGTACATAAAAAGTACCTAAAAAGTACATAAAAGGTACATAAAAGGTACATAAAAAGTACATAAAAAGTACATTAAAGATACATAAAAGATACACAAAAGGTACATAAAAGTTACATAAAAGGTACATAAAAGGTACTTAAAGGGTACATAAAAGGTACATGAAAGGTACATAAAAGTTACATAAAAGTTACATAAAAGGTACATAAAAGGTACATAAAAGGTACATAAAAGGTACATAAAAGGTACATAAAAGGTTCATAAAATGGTACATAAAACGTACATAAAAGGTACATAAAAAGTACTTAAAACGTACATAAGAGGTACTTAAAACGTACATAAAAGGACATAAAACTTACTTAAAAGGTACATAAAAGGTACATAAAAGGTACATAAAAGGTACATAAAAGGTACGTAAAAAGTACATAAACGGTACATAAAAAGTACTTGAAACGTACATAAAAGGTACTTAAAACGTACATAAAAAGTACATAAAAGGTATATAAAAGGTACATAAAAGGTACATGAAAGGTATATAAACGGTAAATTAAAGGTACATAAAAGGTACATAAAAGGTACATAAAAGGTTCATAAAAAGGTACATAAAAGGTACATAAAAGGTACATAAAAAGTACATAAAAGGTACATAAAAGGTACATAAAAGGTACTTAAAACGTATTTAAAAGGTACTTAAAACGTACATAAAAGTTACATAAAAGGTAGATAAAAGGTACATAAAAGGTACTTAAAAGGTACATAAAAGGTACATAAAAGGTACATAAATGGTACATAAAAGGTACATAAAAGGTTCATAAAAAGGTACATAAAAGGTACATAAAAGGTACATAAAAAGTACTTAAAACGTACATAAAAGGTACATAAAAGTTACATAAAAGTACATAAAAGTTACATAACAGGTAAATAAAAGGTACCTAACAGGTACATAAAAGGTACATAAAAGGTACATAAAAGGTACATAAAAAGTACATAAAAGGTACATAAAAGGTTCATAAAAAGGTACATAAAAGGTACATAAAAGGTACATAAAAAGTACATAAAAGGTACATAAAAGGTACATAAAAGGTACTTAAAACGTACTTAAAAGGTACTTAAAACGTACATAAAAGGTACATAAAAGGTACATAAAAGGTTCATAAAAGGTTCATAAAAGGTACATAAAAGGTACATAAAAGGTTCATAAAAAGGTACATAAAAAGTACATAAAAGGTACATAAAAAGTATTTAAAACGTACATAAGAGGTACTTAAAACGTACATAAAAAGTACATAAAACTTACTTAAAGGTTACATAAAAGGTACATTAAAGGTACATAAAAAGTACTTGAAACGTACATAAAAGGTACTTAAAACGTACATAAAAAGTACATAAGAGTTATATAAAAGGTACATAAAAGGTACATGAAAGGTACATAAAAGGTACATTAAAGGTACATAAAAGGTACATAAAAGGTACATAAAAGGTTCATAAAAAGGTACATAAAAGGTACATAAACAGTACATAAAAAGTACTTAAAACGTACATAAGAGGTTTTTAAAACGTACATAAAATGGTACATAAAAGGTACATAAAAGGTACATAAAAAGTACATAAAAGGTACCTAAAAGGTACATAAAAGGTACATAAAAGGTACATAAAAGCTACATAAAAGGTTCATAAAAAGGTACATTAAAGGTACATGAAGTTTACATAAAAGGTACTTAAAACGTACATAAAAGGTACTTAAAACGTACATAAAAGGTACATAAAAGGTACATAAAAAGTACATTAAAGGTACATAAAAAGTACATAAAAGATACATAAAAGGTACATAAAAGGTACATAAAAGGTACATGAAAGGTTCATAAAAAGGTACATAAAAGGTACCGTGACACGTCAAAATAGCCCCGTCAAAACAGCCCCGTCATAATAGCCCCGACAAAAGGGCTCACACACAAAATAGCCCAGTCCAAAATAGCCCCGTCAAAATAGCCCTGCCAAAACATCCCTAGCGAAAATCACAATATGTGTAAACACAAAACGTGACCAAAGACACTTTGTTTATTTATACATATACACATTGTATATAACTAATACCGGCTGGTGATTGGGCGACGCTGCGTGAGGATTTCAATGAAAATCGTACGACACTCATTAATGATCAATAGAAAAATTAGTTCGCGAGCCGTAACTAAGACAACAACAAAATTTCGTGGAAATTTTTTGTAGGTAGACCAACTTAACTGAGGGTTTGTGTCGTTACGATTTTCTTACCGAATCTGCATTCGAGTATTAATTTATATCCGGAAATTATTTTTCATGCAAAATTTCCGGAAAGAATTAATGCTCTTATGAGATTATCAGTCATCAGTCTTGTAAAGGCCACTAATCTGAGGTTAACTTTAATCCCTTGTTAAAATAAACAAAAACGCATCAAAATTTGTTTACCTATGTATAAAATGTCATAAGCACTAACGTTTTTATGCGTTTTTGTTTGTTTTAACAACGAATTAAAGTTAACCTCAGATTAGTGGCCTTATAAGATCGGCCCATGTGATAAATTCTTAATATTCAGTTAGTTGCTTCCCGTATTACTTTAAAACGAAAGAATACTTACTTTTTTAAAACTATACTGCATCTGTAGATACTATTGTTTAAAATGTTCCACTTTCCGGTACTGAAAAATGAAAAAAGCTGATTTTCAGCTTTTACAAAAATTATAAAAAAGAAATAGGCACTATTTACTATTTTATTATAGAAAATACATGTAACAACATAAAAAAATCGGTATATTAACAGTAATATTACAACAACAAAAATAACGTTTTTAATTTTACCATTCTAAATTTCTAAATTATATGAGACATTACGTAGATAGTCAATAACATTTAAATTATGATAATTCTGTACAACCATTTCTAATCTGCGATTAAGTTGGACATATTTGTGTCTAGCGCCCTGCTGTCGGTCTCCAGCAGCAAACCGCGTCAAATGTATTTCCACTTGATTTTGCTCTTTCCGAAAATGATCGATAAGTTTGTAGATTGAAGGATGCATACAATCTACAGTTTGTTGAAATGCTCGATGCCAGCCTTCTACCGAATTGTTGGTACGAGGAAGACCGTTAACAACACGATCGTGAACATTCCACACTTGAATGCCAAATCGAGGCTCTGTTCTGCGATGACGTCTTTGGCGTCCTATATAGGTATCTTCCCAGTAATCTATCAAGGCATCCATTTCATTAGGGCAGCTCTCTATCAAACTTTCAAAAGCATTTACTACATCATTAACTGGTACAAAGCTCAAAGCCAACAACATCTTTATATGCATACGTATATTTTCATTATCACGGTACTCTCCAGTCAATCTAAGTTCTTGCACCTTTCTCCACAAAGATTGTCCTAAATGAAACAAACATCCCGCAACTTGTGCACCTTCAAATACTCGCACCACGGCATTTTGAATTGCCTTTTCGTAGTCTGTTAACACACTTAGAGGGTCCAACGTTACTTTCAACTGCTTAATTTTTTCGAAAACTCGTACATACGATTCCTCAAGTTTATCTTGCAGAAGGACGTATATTAATGGAATACACCGTTTTTCTACCAACGCGTGGATGGTAAATACTTGGAAAAACAGCTCCGGTGCAACTTTAAACGTTCCGTCTACGAACCAGTGTCGATGCTGTTCCAGCACGGTCAAGTTTGCTTCAGTTCCAAACATTAATAAACGATTCGCATCATCGGCACCAGAATCCCACATCAAAAAGTTCGCATTTCTTGATGTAACTTGCAAGGCAGCAGGAATAGCAACATCCCCAATACGGACTGGATTTGGATACGGCTGTTGAGTTCTTTTTCGAATTCGTTCAATGGCTCTTTGGGATGCTCTGTAAGATGGTAAGAACATCGATGCTTCCAGCGAAACCCCGTTGGTACAGTGTTGAATTATTTGCCTCGGCTTTTCAACGCCGGATTCTGCACGACTTCTTATAGCGGAAACACACTGTACTGCTTCGTTTTTTGCTGGATCCGGTGCGTGATTGTGTTCACTGACAACAGTTACATTATCTTCTAACGCTTTCACACGTCCACGACAAACTAGCTGAGTGCATCTCCAGGAAACAGTATTATCAGTGTTTTTTCTTGCTACTCGATACCGATAACCTTCCATTAGTAGCAGCTCCTTCCCTTTCTGCGACACTATTTTCTCCATCTGTAGATTTAAGGGGCAGCTAAATTTATTGAAATTAACACGACTTGACAATGCAGAGTACAGTGAATTACTGGCCACTTGAGAAGTGAATTTTGGTTCCATGGATGTCATGGCTGTAGCCCAGTTGTATAAACGGCCAGAATGTAAAATGTGATTGTATAGTGCGTTCTAGAGAAAGTGTCAATTGTACGCATGCAGTTAGAAAGATCTGTAATGTCAAGTTTGATTTGTGTCGTCGAGTAAACAATGGAAACTAACTTGTCTAAACGTCAGAATCCAATTTCCAGCACAGCAAGACCCATATCATAAACGCAGGGATATCGGCCAACAAAAGGGAAGAGTTGCGTAAATACCCTTTGCCCCGACTAACAATAAGACCAGGCGAAAAGGAAGTGAACCCTGGTGGACAATACAGTCGTAAATGACTCGACTATGAATGAAGCAGGCAAAAAGGAAAAGTTCTTTTTTGGCGATAGTTATTTAAACCACTTGTGCGACAATAGGTCAGCTTCTAAGGGCTATTATAAATAAATAATTCCGTATGGAAACCAGTCTACTCACAATTCGTATTTGTATTTTAAATTAATATCAACGAATTTGTATACGTGTGTATTTGTTTTTGTGTTTTAAAGTAAATAAAAGGAATATTATTGTTTTCCACAACCGGTTGTATCTTACTGAACTTAATTCCACAGTGGTGAACAAAGTATAATAAACATCAACAGTTCCAGTGGTGCAAAACCACAAATTAGCATAGAAAATACATTAATAGATGGTGATTACCTTTCCAGTAACTCATTAAGTAGCAGTTATCCCTAAGAATTTAGCAACTACCACAGAACTTCAAAACTAGGTAATTTCCGGTGATTTGCAATATTCGGATAAGTCATTAAGTAACCAGCATTACAATTAACTACATACCGGGTGGTTGGTCGTACCTCTCAACATAGGCAATTTTCATGGCTTATCACGGTTATGCATATTCTTGCTCACCATTTTTATGGAAAAAATTGTAGTAGTACTAAATTAAAGAGAATAATTTTCCGCGTCGTTTAGTATTAAAAACTTATTGGATAATGTTAATTGTGCATAAAAATATTAATTTTAAAATTTTGATATTTTCCTCACTTATATTTGGGAATATCGAAATTTTAAAATTAATGTTTTTATGCACAATTACCATTATCCAATAAGTTTTTAATACTAAATGACGCGGAAAATTATGCTCTTTAATTTAGTACCAATACCATTTTTTTCATAAAAGTGGTGAGCAGGAATATGCATAACCGTGATAAGCCACGTAAATTGCCTATGTTCAGAGGTATGACCATGACCAACCAGCCGATAGATAAAATAATCACATCAGCAGGAAGCTATTTTGGTAGGAAGCTATTTTGTCACGGAGCGATTTTGTCCGGGCTGTTCTAACGGGGCTGTTTTGACGGGGCTGTTTTGCGCGGGGCTGTTTTGTCGGCGCACCTAGCCCACTGTATAACTGTGAGTTGTGCATTTTTCATAACAAACACGTTCGTTATGATACGATCGAAGAATGATATTGTAATTTTTCGTAGCTACTTGACTGTATGGAAACTCCCACTTTTGTATGTGGGCGTGGGTAAATTTTTTATTATTTTATTTTCAGTAATGTTAGAAAAAATAATATAATTGTAGGAAACATCTTTAAAAGTGGTTTTTGTAAAAAGACGCTGCTAAAATATTTTTCAAAACTGAATCACAGACTCAAGTGAATTTAACACTTCGGAGAAGTTGAAGAAGTTCTTTTTTTATATAGGTCCAATTTTTTCAGAATTGTGTTGTCTTTACGTTGACATGTAGGGTCATACTGTTATTGCTTCTTAAATTTTACTCACCATATATATAACCTTTAGTGCTGATTTGAATAAAAGAAATTTTCTTAAAGAGCAGATTGGCGTCTTAAAAAATCTATAAAGATATGATATAATGTTAAAAAAATATTCATGTGGCATAATCTTTTTATACAGAATTAACTGCGTATATTGGAGGACTAGGTATATATTGCAGTGGTTATTGCTCTCTAAATGATGATAATTTAATTTTAAATAAATAACTAGAGCTACCAAAGCAAATATTTTAGTTTGGGTTCGTCAAAGAACTAATGAATTAACTAAGTCTCTCAGGGATAATTAAAAATGAGATGTATAGTAACTCAAGTTTAAATAAATGATTGTAAGCTCCTACTTGTGATTTAATCTACCTGCAATTTAAATTTTGTTGGCTAAACTCACGGCAGACATGAGCTCTTACTCAAGGTATGGGTACACAGTTAGTTTTTGAAAATTATTCGTACGCCACTGGAGCGTAGGTCAAATGCAAACTAATATACTTCACTCTAGCTAATCTGTCACAAATTTACGTCATGAAATTTATCAAGTGCTGCTCGTTCAGTGTTTTTCAATATTAATTACAACAACTCAGTGAGCAGATGTAACAGGTAATTTTAAATTCTCCCGCTTAATTGAAGCGACAGTAGCTCGTATTTTGTTTTTAAGCGAAAACACAACTTCGTTGTTTCTCAAATCGACCCTGCAGAATCCTAACCTCACTTCTACATTTTCCAATTATCAGATCTAGGCTAACTGAAGGTTTGAAATGCCTGGAATCAGCTTCGGAGCAGCTTTCTTTATGTGTCCGGTAAGTTTCACGTCCGTAGCATTTAAATTGGCTTCATAAACTGACCTTATAATTTGACGCAGGCAGCGCCTCGATGCTCGGAAGGGTCGAACTGGGCCAAATCTTCTGCGGGGGCGCCTGGAATAAAGTGCCGTGTGCAGGAGCTGGATGGGGTTGCCGTTGATGTGGTCTCGTGCCTAGGAACCTTTCACGATGCCTCTAGTTGCTGGTACGAAGCTGGATCTCTGGTGCGAGGGTCGCTCGGAAGCCGATGATGAAAATTTCTCAAACTCAGGGACAATAATGCCTTCATTTCCCCGGATGCACTGAATTTTACTCGTCACAATGGTGCTATTATTTTTAATGTATTTTGATATTTCATAGTACAAATTTTAAATTAATTGGAGATTCAAAAACCAAGCTGTCAGCAATAATTTATTCAATTGTTAATTAATTTAAAAGTTCGTTATAAACACATGCAGATCAAATTCATAAAACGGATATTCGAACTTATTCAACTTAGGTACTTTTTACAATTAAAATGCTTAAATCTAAAAACTTTTACAATAGTAACTTATTTACTTAATTGTCCTATAATTTTGCAATTAATGTCTTTCGATATTTCTCGCACTGCACTCTTTTAACAGTCCTTTCGCATATTAGTTGCACTTTTTTAATAACTTTGGTGTTCAAATAAAAGGAATATTATTGTTTTCCACAACCGGTTGTATCTTACTGAACTTAATTCCACAGTGGTGAACAAAGTATAATAAACATCAACAGTTCCAGTGGTGCAAAACCACAAATTAGCATAGAAAATACATTAATAGATGGTGATTACCTTTCCAGTAACTCATTAAGTAGCAGTTATCCCTAAGAATTTAGCAACTACCACAGAACTTCAAAACTAGGTAATTTCCGGTGATTTGCAATATTCGGATAAGTCATTAAGTAACCAGCATTACAATTAACTACATACCGGGTGGTTGGTCGTACCTCTCAACATAGGCAATTTTCATGGCTTATCACGGTTATGCATATTCTTGCTCACCATTTTTATGGAAAAAATTGTAGTAGTACTAAATTAAAGAGAATAATTTTCCGCGTCGTTTAGTATTAAAAACTTATTGGATAATGTTAATTGTGCATAAAAATATTAATTTTAAAATTTTGATATTTTCCTCACTTATATTTGGGAATATCGAAATTTTAAAATTAATGTTTTTATGCACAATTACCATTATCCAATAAGTTTTTAATACTAAATGACGCGGAAAATTATGCTCTTTAATTTAGTACCAATACCATTTTTTTCATAAAAGTGGTGAGCAGGAATATGCATAACCGTGATAAGCCACGTAAATTGCCTATGTTCAGAGGTATGACCATGACCAACCAGCCGATAGATAAAATAATCACATCAGCAGGAAGCTATTTTGGTAGGAAGCTATTTTGTCACGGAGCGATTTTGTCCGGGCTGTTCTAACGGGGCTGTTTTGACGGGGCTGTTTTGCGCGGGGCTTTTTCCAAACAGCATTTTATCTATGTGAGCAATTTATTCTATATTTTTACATGATTAGTGCTTAAAATTTATTTCATTTAATTTCATCAATAATTTGTTCATATTTTACTTACGATAAATGGAATTTTAATTCCTAAAATAGAGCAAAAATCATATGGTAAATGATTCGAACGGCAGAATACCTGTAAAATATCGTTAAACAAAGAATTTCGTAAAACTGAAGTTTGTTAAGAAGAAGTTCCACTATATGTAGAAATTCAGGAACTTACAACTTACTCAAAAATATAAAAAAATCTGGTTTGATACACTCACCTAACTTTCTTTTACAGTGATCTTAAAATTAGTCAAAAATTTCATTTTTAATTTTTAAGCATTTGTCAAAAAATTTCAAAACTTACAAATTCTACAAAAACTGTACAAAATAGAGCGTTAGTTGAAGAGACAAATTTTCTCTATAATTTTAAGCTGAATTCAAAAATGTAATAATATACCGGGAGTTCCATTTAAAATAAGAGTTAATAAAAAAAATAGAAAAACAAAAGAAATCTATTTTAGAAGTATTCAACTGAAAAATCACCTATCTCACATCAATACACATTAAAAATTTAATAAAAATGTAAAGTTTGGACAAAATCGTTAGAGCCATTTTTGAAAAAATCGAAAAAAACTGAAAAATTGCAAGGGTAAACACCTACTTCCGGTTATGCGATTTTCTTCAAAAGCTTGCTGTCGCATCTACATAGTACAAAAAACTTATATATGAAGTTTCAACGCCATACCTCTTTTTGTTTTTGAGATATTCTGTTCACAGACAGACAGACAGACAAACACACAGACAGACAGACAGACAGACAGACAGACCAATAAAAAAATATGTTTTTTGGGTTCAGGGGACTCTAAAACGTGAAGATCTGTTGAAAACTCAATTTCGAATTTTTGGGGTGAATCCAATACTTCCTTTATCGTAAAAGGAAGTAATAAAAATTACTACAGTAACCTAAAAACTTAAAGAACGGCTTAGAAGTGTTGTTTTTGAATTTTGGTTATTTTAAAAGATAGTATCATCCAGTAAAGGTAAAAAACAGTTTAAAAAAAATTAGAACTTCTTTTGCTACCGTCTTGCCTTATTGGCAATTTTATAATTAAATTTAAATTTCCAACCAATATTATTTGGTATTTGTATGATGTAGAAACAAGACATGAAGTAATTCTGGTTGAATATCAACTTTAACAGATATTGATCAATGAAATTGTTGAAGAGTTTAAAGATTTTTGTTTATTGTTAAACTTTTTAAGTGATTAAGGAATCACCATCGCTACCATCTTCCCGAAGTTTAATTCAAAACGTAACAATTTAATTTTATATGATATTCAAAATTAAAATTAAAATTGATTTTTCTACAGCTAAAGGCACAACATTGAAAACCTAGATTTGACAAACAAATATATATCTTGTTTTCACAGTTTGAAACACAATTTAGTGGAATCTTACAAATAAGAAAAAATTAAATTGTTCTACATGAGGAACATGAAAATTTTTGCGAAACTGAAAGATTAATTAAAAGGTTTAAAAATTTAAACATATACTGTGGAACTTCTATTTCCGAAGTCGCTAAATTCAAGAAAAAAATCATTAAAGGAAATTTCGTATAACATAAAATCATTTAAAATAGCATAATAAATACAACTGGTTGTTTGCCAACAGTATTTTATCTATGTGAGCAATTTATTCTATATTTTTACAGGACTAGTGCTTAAAATTGATTTCATTTAATTTCATCAAAAATGTGTTCATCTTTGTATATGATAAATGGAATTTTAATTCGTAAAATACAGAAAAAATCATATGGCAAATTATTCGACGGCAGAATACCTGTAAGAAATCGTTAAACAGAGAATTTTGTAAAACCAAAGAGCATAAATGCTCTTTGGTAAAACTGAAGTTCGTTAAAAAAAAGTTCCACTGTCTGTAGAAATTCAGGAACTTAAAACTTAATCAAAAATTGACTATCTTATATTATAAGCCGCCGGCCGACCGACCGTAAGCACTGCCGCGCGCACATGCCGATCGTAAGCGCGAGTGGCGCCGGCACACGCAGCATGAAGGGCCTGCATACTGGCAAGTGGCGCGCGCACATGTCGACCGCGCACAAGTGGCGACGCAGCAAGCATTTGTATTGTTAACGCTGGCAGGGCCGGACGTCGGCTGGCTACCAGCTTAAGCAAGCATTTTTATTGTTAACCGTTTCTTTACGCTGGCAGGGCCAGACGTAGGCTGGCCAACGCGTTCTAGTATTACAATTAGAATTCAATCTGGGCCATATTTGGCTCTTTTTCAATTGCTTTATTAACAAAGCAAATGAAAATTACATTCTCACTAGCTGTAATAATTGTAAACAACGTAATAAGTTGCCTTTATTTTCTGAAGTTTTTTCAAGTTTTTGGGGTAACTTATGTTGTCTGGTTTTATTATGAATTAATCTTTAAACTCGTCAACAATTTGATTAATCAATATCTGTTAAAGTTTATATTCAACCAGTATTACTTCATGGCTTGTTTCTACATCATACAAATAACAAATAATATTAACAATGGCAGTGAAATAAAACCTGCTTAATACAAACAAACTTCGACCCCGTGTGATTCACCACCGAAATATTAAACGGAAGGATTTGCTTCTAAAATGTCTACGTTCTCTCTGCCTAATCACTTTGTGTGTATTAGCATCTAAGAAACATTGGGTCAAGTGACGTTAAATGTGTTGCCTATCGAGATAGCCAAGCTGGCGTTTGGGGTGACATTAATTCTGTGGATAATTGTACATCATCACTTGAGAACGGCTCGACGACTTAGCTCATGTTTTTTGTTGTGTTCGTAGTTGTCAGGCCAAGGGTTGTATGAAAGAAAATTTTGGGAACACCCACCGGAAAAGTCGGAAAGATGATTTTGTATGGTATTTTTGTATGGAATTTCGTATGTTTTCGTTTTTGAATGGCTTTTCGAAGAGAAACTTGGGAAAATCGGAGTGGAAAACTCTGAAAATTTGGCAAACTCGGAAAATTCTGAAATTAGTAAAAATCGATGTTTTTGCAGGATAGAAAAAACGAGTAGAACAATGGAAAAGTCGTGTTCCAATTGAACTCAGACAATTCGCTTGATTTTTAATTCATTTTGTTTGATCAAATTGTTCCCAAATCGTCCCTCAAAAACATCAGAGTCTCGATATCAACATATGACGTCACTGTGTGACGTTCAGTTTGACAGTTCTGCTGTGTTTCATCATTCTGTGGCAAGTTTTCAACAGTAATGTATTAAGTGCATAGTAAGTTGCCAATAATGCTGGTCAGATTGCACGACCGCTGGATTGTTTAGAGAATATCCCTTATGCAAATTTAGTTGGAAATTTTCCATGGAACGCCGAAAATTGATAACCGGAAATTTACTGGAAAATTACCACTTATGTCACTGTCATCACAAAAAACCGTAACTATTAGTACTTAGATATTAGTTCGTAATTTTTTAATGAAAATGTTTTCTTTACCGTGTTTTCTCTATTAAAATATAACGCGTGCTTATAAAATGCCCATATGGAAATATTTGGAAATACGTATGCAGCTATTTTTTTGTCAACGGAGTCGAGATTTTTTCAGTTGGCATGCACTCATGCACTTATTGAAAAAATAGCTGCAGAACATATTTTCATATATTTCGGAAAATTTTCAAGCACTTGTTATATTTCTACTGAAAATACGCCCGACAGTATTACCGATTAGTTGTTAGGTATATAACAACTTACCGATAAGTTGTTATGTAACACTTTATCGACGCAAGTCGTTTTTGATTTGGTTGAAAGTTAAAAAGCGAGTTCGATTATTGGTTAAATGATATCGTTTGACAGATGTATGCAATAGTCACAACAACACGTTCTGCATTAAAAATTGATATTTTCGAAAAATAATTGGATTCAAAGAGATATTTGAGCGTGTGATTTCAGTTCGTGGTTTATTATTTGGAAAAAGTGCAACCAGTGAGGTATCGAAATATAGGTTCACCTAATATTATGTTCGGGCAACGCCGGGTAGGTTACAGCTGGTTTTAATAAATACAATTTATGAAAAAATATTTTTAGGAGAAAAATATAGTCAAAACAAACGACATATTGTCGTGAAATATAGTTTAATAAAATATTGATGTGAAATTTTAAACAAGACGTTTCGCCATTTTTGATGGTTTCATCAGTTATATTATGAATTGTAAGTAATTAATATTTAATACATTATGATTAAAATGGTTTATTTTTCACGACATTTTTCAAAGTATGTTGGTTAATTAATAAACACAGTCATTAAGTGCAATCCATATTAATTTTTACTTAATAGCAAGACACGTAAACGAGCTCTTAAGCAGGCAAAGTTCAAATTTTTTTTTATTTTTTTTTATTTTATTTTTAATTTATATTGTTTAATCTACAAAATAACGGTTTTTTCTAAGTCGACAGATCTTTCTGAAATTTTGTATAGGGCCTTAAGTTATCATTATGAACAACTTTTCTTAATAAAATTTTGCAGTATAATGAACAAAAAGGGTAGTTTACCCGAAAATAAAATTGTTTTCGCTTCAGTGTCAAGGCTTACTTGTTTTTCAAAAACTGAAAATATTCTTAAAATTTTTTTCAAACCAAGCAGGACTTAATCGAGGCCATCGATGGCCTCGACTTAATCCCACAATTTTAAAATAAAATTAAATTTTTTTTAGTCCATGACAGCTTTTGTAACATCAATACTCCGTTTTCCTATTTAAATAATGTGTACATTAAAAACCTTTATGTTTTATGTCATTAGGATCATATTCGACAATAGAAACTTGTTTTCAGGTTTACAAAAACGGCGAATTAATAAATATTAATAAAATATTTCCAGAAAGTGGTTTGCCACAATTATCGTGTAATTTACTAGAGATACTTTACATAAAACAGCTTACACTATTATCTAATGCAGAGGTGATCAAGCTAGGTGGCGCGGGCCCCCATATTGGAGCGCAACAAATGAGGCGGTAGGCGCAATTATAGCCATAATTAATCTGTAATATAATTTAATTTTTTTATCGTATTTCATAATATGTATAATTATAATGTTATAGTTCTGCAATCTTTCGTATTTACCATAGTAACGTGTTGGGAATCCCTACTCTATTCAGACTGACCTTGACTTTGTTTACAGCACGCTGTGCTGCAGTCACTACACGACCCCGAAATTGGCAGTTCAAAAGACCAACATACAGATGACGCGACGTTGAATTAAATCTATGCATACAAAAATTACATATTTTTTTGTGGTTTTCTTATTGTCATTTTAAAATGTGATATTTATTTTTGTATCCATATTGCTGTATAATTTCATTAATTTATGGATGTTTGATTTTATTCATAATAGAATGTTTACTTTGTGTATATAGTTTGTATTATTTTATTTTCAGTTTTAATAAATACCATTCAAATACCAAATATTAATTTTAAAAATCATACCAGCTATAGTAAGAACCCTAAATTTGTTTTTTTGACAAAAATTGGAGCGCGGCATGAAAAGTTTGCGCACCGTTGATCTAATGAATTACCTTCCAAATTCCAAAAGTATTTGAATTGATTTCTTTAATTTTAAGAAATTATTCCTCCTTTGTATCATAAAAGAATAGTTATTTCCCGCTGCTGCAGGGGCGGCGGTTGATGTGGGTAGTATGGGTAGTACTACCCACTGGAAAATATGCGTGTGGGTAATTACCCACTCGAAACTTTCGAACAAAACCTAAAATTTGAAATTGGGGGTGGGTTCTATTCGGAACTACAGCCAGAGGTAGTCATAGAGATCTCTTTTACGCTTTGTGCCGCCCCTGTGCAGTGTGATGCAAATATATCACAATAGCGTACAAAAAAGTCAGTGTTCGAACTTAAATAAATTAAATGCAATTTTTCACCGAAACTATTAACTCGCTCATATTACGAAAGCAAATAAATTGAACTTTGTAACATCTCAAAGTATATTTTTATCAATTTTTTATCGTAACCATGTTTCCCCCATCCCTTCATATGAGTGTATTGTGAAAAATCACTTGTAACTTACCCCCCCCCCCCCCTTACTACCCACTCGGGCTAAAAGTGTGACGCCGGCCCTGTAAGTTAGTGATACAGCCTTAGTAACAAAACGTCTAAGTCGGTGATTATATTTGGTTGCTGCTTTTTCTTGACAACGGAACTTAATATTATTATTAAGTTCCTAGGAGAATAAAATTAGCAAAGCAAGATGCAGATTTAGACGTTTTGTTTGTAATTGCAAGTGTTTATGTGACATGTGACACTCACAGATAACACGACTCACGAAAACTAATCCTGGTGAGAGGTGACAAACCAAACGATTTTTTCAAAAACCTAGGAAAATTTCGATAAGCAGCGGGAAAAATATAATAAGATAACTGGGAATGTATCGCCTATTAACATTTTCGGCAAGCAACAAGCCGCGACTGCGTCTTGGCTTGTACTTGCCTACCTCAAATGTTAATAGGGCCTTACATTCCTTGTTACTTAAATCGCTATTATGCGAACAACTACTAAGATGGTACCAGTAGTACTCGTCACTGCACTACAGGATTTCCACGCGGCAGTCAAGGTATTACTAATACGTCTCTGGCTACCGATACCCAGAAAATTTCCTTTACTGTACGAATTTATGAATCAATTACTGCGCAGGAATCCCCGTTTGGCAAAAAATCAAATATATTTATACAATCAATGCGACGTCACCGGTGGCGCAGCTGGTTGCGCCGCCAGGCGGCCTAGTGTAATAAAGGCCCAACATTTCGATTTTGGAGAATTTTAATTTCATATTCCGTTAGATTGTATCCACTGTCTAGAGTCTAGACGAAAATTACAATTCATTCATTATTTAGATCTAGTTTTTTTAATATATTGCAAAGGTTTTAAGCCCTGAATCCCACCTCTGTATGCACTGCAAAGTAATGAATAATTCATAAAAGCTCAGAATGGGAGATAGTATCTAATTACAATAAGTAAAATAAATCAGACTTGAAGTAGTAATCATATTTGCAAAGCAATGCCAGTAATAAGTAAATTAATTTCATAACATAAGGAAAAAGGCAGAGCTCAAAACCGTAGAGAATGGATTCACACAATATTTAATTAATTTAAAATAATAAAAGGGATGGTGAAATGTCAAAGCCATTCCAATTAAGAATGAATCGATTATGAAAATAATTATTACATGCTTGTCGAGTGTATTTGCAAGTCATAAGTCATTAATAAAAAAAATCTCTTTGAGCGTATTATAATATGGTAATAAAGCAGAATGCTAAGAGAAAAGTGCAACGACCACAAATTATAACAGATCTAAGGCAATTAATAAAAAAAATGGATCATTAATATTCAAGATTAGTTAGAATCCAAACAGTGAATTGACTTAAAAGTGCAAAATGAAATGGACATTTATTTGAACACCAAAGTTATTAAAAAAGTGCAACTAATATGCGAAAGGACTGTTAAAAGAGTGCAGTGCGAGAAATATCGAAAGACATTAATTGCAAAATTATAGGACAATTAAGTAAATAAGTTACTATTGTAAAAGTTTTTAGATTTAAGCATTTTAATTGTAAAAAGTACCTAAGTTGAATAAGTTCGAATATCCGTTTTATGAATTTGATCTGCATGTGTTTATAACGAACTTTTAAATTAATTAACAATTGAATAAATTATTGCTGACAGCTTGGTTTTTGAATCTCCAATTAATTTAAAATTTGTACTATTAAATATCAAAATACATTAAAAATAATAGCACCATTGTGACGAGTAAAATTCAGTGCATCCGGGGAAATGAAGGCATTATTGTCCCTGAGTTTGAGAAATTTTCATCATCGGCTTCCGAGCGACCCTCGCACCAGAGATCCAGCTTCGTACCAGCAACTAGAGGCATCGTGAAAGGTTCCTAGGCACGAGACCACATCAACGGCAACCCCATCCAGCTCCTGCACACGGCACTTTATTCCAGGCGCCCCCGCAGAAGATTTGGCCCAGTTCGACCCTTCCGAGCATCGAGGCGCTGCCTGCGTCAAATTATAAGGTCAGTTTATGAAGCCAATTTAAATGCTACGGACGTGAAACTTACCGGACACATAAAGAAAGCTGCTCCGAAGCTGATTCCAGGCATTTCAAACCTTCAGTTAGCCTAGATCTGATAATTGGAAAATGTAGAAGTGAGGTTAGGATTCTGCAGGGTCGATTTGAGAAACAACGAAGTTGTGTTTTCGCTTAAAAACAAAATACGAGCTACTGTCGCTTCAATTAAGCGGGAGAATTTAAAATTACCTGTTACATCTGCTCACTGAGTTGTTGTAATTAATATTGAAAAACACTGAACGACCAGCACTTGATAAATTTCATGACGTAAATTTGTGACAGATTAGCTAGAGTGAAGCATATTAGTTTGCATTTGACCTACGCTCCAGTGGCGTACGAATAATTTTCAAAAACTAACTGTGTACTCATACCTTGAGTAAGAGCTCATGTCTGCCGTGAGTTTAGCCAACAAAATTTAAATTGCAGGTAGATTAAATCACAAGTAGGAGCTTACAATCATTTATTTAAACTTGAGTTACTATACATCTCATTTTTAATTATCCCTGAGAGACTTAGTTAATTCATTAGTTCTTTGACGAACCCAAACTAAAATATTTGCTTTGGTAGCTCTAGTTATTTATTTAAAATTAAATTATCATCATTTAGAGAGCAATAACCACTGCAATATATACCTAGTCCTCCAATATACGCAGTTAATTCTGTATAAAAAGATTATGCCACATGAATATTTTTTTAACATTATATCATATCTTTATAGATTTTTTAAGACGCCAATCTGCTCTTTAAGAAAATTTCTTTTATTCAAATCAGCACTAAAGGTTATATATATGGTGAGTAAAATTTAAGAAGCAATAACAGTATGACCCTACATGTCAACGTAAAGACAACACAATTCTGAAAAAATTGGACCTATATAAAAAAAGAACTTCTTCAACTTCTCCGAAGTGTTAAATTCACTTGAGTCTGTGATTCAGTTTTGAAAAATATTTTAGCAGCGTCTTTTTACAAAAACCACTTTTAAAGATGTTTCCTACAATTATATTATTTTTTCTAACATTACTGAAAATAAAATAATAAAAAATTTACCCACGCCCACATACAAAAGTGGGAGTTTCCATACAGTCAAGTAGCTACGAAAAATTACAATATCATTCTTCGATCGTATCATAACGAACGTGTTTGTTATGAAAAATGCACAACTCACAGTTATAAAGTGGGCTAGGTGCGCCGACAAAACAGCCCCGCGCAAAACAGCCCCGTCAAAACAGCCCCGTTAGAACAGCCCGGACAAAATCGCTCCGTGACAAAATAGCTTCCTACCAAAATAGCTTCCTGCTGATGTGATTATTTTATCTATCGGCTGGTTGGTCATGGTCATACCTCTGAACATAGGCAATTTACGTGGCTTATCACGGTTATGCATATTCCTGCTCACCACTTTTATGAAAAAAATGGTATTGGTACTAAATTAAAGAGCATAATTTTCCGCGTCATTTAGTATTAAAAACTTATTGGATAATGGTAATTGTGCATAAAAACATTAATTTTAAAATTTCGATATTCCCAAATATAAGTGAGGAAAATATCAAAATTTTAAAATTAATATTTTTATGCACAATTAACATTATCCAATAAGTTTTTAATACTAAACGACGCGGAAAATTATTCTCTTTAATTTAGTACTACTACAATTTTTTCCATAAAAATGGTGAGCAAGAATATGCATAACCGTGATAAGCCATGAAAATTGCCTATGTTGAGAGGTACGACCAACCACCCGGTATGTAGTTAATTGTAATGCTGGTTACTTAATGACTTATCCGAATATTGCAAATCACCGGAAATTACCTAGTTTTGAAGTTCTGTGGTAGTTGCTAAATTCTTAGGGATAACTGCTACTTAATGAGTTACTGGAAAGGTAATCACCATCTATTAATGTATTTTCTATGCTAATTTGTGGTTTTGCACCACTGGAACTGTTGATGTTTATTATACTTTGTTCACCACTGTGGAATTAAGTTCAGTAAGATACAACCGGTTGTGGAAAACAATAATATTCCTTTTATTTACTTTAAAACACAAAAACAAATACACACGTATACAAATTCGTTGATATTAATTTAAAATACAAATACGAATTGTGAGTAGACTGGTTTCCATACGGAATTATTTATTTATAATAGACCTTAGAAGCTGACCTATTATAATAATAATAATAATAATAATAATGGTTTATTGTCCAACAGAAAGAAAAATCCAATTATAGGACAATTTACACAATAAACTAAAGTATTACATATTAATAATCGAAACTTTAACACTAAACACTCGCTTATAGTGAAACAAACTGAAAGGAAATACAATATAATACTATACCTATACCTTACTAAACTAACAAAAGCTGTCTATACTAATTCTAATATGTTAGTTAAATTACAATAATTAATATCGCACATATTTGAAATGTCATTGTAGTTCTGACTCATTTTATAAAGTGGTGATTTTTGTAGTAAATTAGTACATGGGGTTGGATTATAAAATGTTACGAAATTTCTATTTTGACGTGACGGTACTTGAAAATTAAGCATTTCCAGAAGAAATGGACAATCGATTTTGGCATGAAGAATATTATATAAATAAGTAAGACTAATTATTTTTCTTCTTCTTTCTAAACTAATCATATCAAATCGTTCCAGTAATAATGATTGTGAATAACCTCTTTCTGGGTAAACTCCGTCTACTTTGTAGCTTAAGAATTTCAAAAACTTCCTTTGTATTGATTCTAGATTAATTATTTGATATTCATAGAAAGGGTACCAAATTAAAACACAATACTCAAGTTTTGAGCTGATTAAAGAAAAGAATAAGGTTTTCAAAGCAACTATATTTGTAAAGGATTTGCAGTTTCTTACGACAAACCCCAGCATTTTCAGAGCGGAAGTATATACGGTCTCTATATGACCAGCGAAACTAAATTTATTATCAAAAAGAACTCCTAGATCCTTAACGGTGTCACTGCGTTGTAATAAGTTTGAATTTATAGCATACATATACACTAATGGTTGTAATTTACGGGTGTATGAGACTACTCTGCACTTCGATATATTAAGTTGAAGTTTATTGGTGTCACACCAGTTGTGCAAGTTGTTAATTTGTTGTTGCAACCAAAGGCAGTCCTCAATAGTAGCGACAGAAAGGAAAATTTTGAGATCATCCGCAAATAGAAGCCTCTCACAACAAAGTACTTCAGGCAGGTCATTGATAAATAATAAAAATAGCAACGGTCCTAAGTTGGAACCTTGTGGGACACCAGATGTAGCAGCAATGAGCTTCGACTTATAACTGTTGTATGTTACATACTGTACACGATTTGACAAGTATGAGGTAAAAAATCTTATTAGAGATTCGCTAAACCCAAAACTAAGTAGCTTTTGTATTATAATGGAATGCAAGATGCGGTCAAACGCTTTTGAAAAGTCGGTGTATATTACATCAACCTGCCCCTGATTATCAAGTATTTGGGCCGTATATTGTGTGAAGTAGATTAAATTGGTAGAAGTTGAACGATGCTGCATAAAACCGTGTTGATACGGAGACAAGTACTGCTTTACCGAAGAGTATATTCGATCATACAGTATCACCTCAAAAATCTTGGAAAAATTTGATAAGATGCTTATGGGTCTGTAATTGACAATATCAGCTGGATCACCACTTTTATGAACAGGACAAATACGGGCAGTTTTCCATACATCAGGAAATTTAGAGGATTTAAGTGAAAAGTTCAAGATGATATGCAAAGGTGTAACGAAGACGCCTGCACAATCCTTTATTAAATAACTAGGTATTTGATCATCGCCAGCGGTCTTCTTGTTTTTCAATTTACGAATAGCCTTCAATATTTTTTCCTCACTAACGTTATTAATGGAAACACAGGGAATATTATTGAATGAATCTGAGTGAGTTTTTGTTGAAGAGGTAGAAGTAGTATAAATGCTAGCAAAGTATTCTCCAAAAGCATTAACAATTGCCTCAGGAGTATTAAATACAGTGCCATCGCGGTGCATTTTACCTGGAATTCTAGATGTCCCTTTTTTATCACGAATAAAAGACCAAAAGTTTTTTGCGTCATTTGTTACGGATTGCTCAATATTTCTTATATAGTTGCTATACTCTGTGGATATTTGAGATTTTACTAACCGCCGAAGACGCTTATATTCTATGTTATCAGCCAGTTTTCTATATTTCCTATATTTATTGAAGTATTTATACTTTTTCCGAATATTGGTAATTATATCCAGTGTAAACCACTTGGGATATTTGCGACTGTTGCAACGAAATGTGGGAACATGTAGATCAAATAACGAATATAATACATTATAAAATTCGTTAACCATTGCGTTCACATCGGACAGACATTTTAAAGATGACCAATCAATAGTAAGTAATGCATTATACAGTGAATGAAAATCCGCTCTATTAAAGTTGTAGGTTTTATGTATTTTATTTATAGGAAATTTAATACCTGCATGTGTTTTATTGTTAAAAACGATTTGTAAAGGTGGGTGATATGTATCCTCTTTAACCAAGGGCTGTGCGTCTCGAGATACTTCACAAGTAATGCTGGCAATAACAAGGTCAAGAAGTCTACCTTGCAAGTTTGTTATTCGATTATACTGTGTCAGATTAAGAATATCTAAAAATGTGTTCATCATATTACATTTGCTATCATTAACGGTTTCGTTATTAAAGTGAGGTACATTAAAATCTCCTACTACTAACAGCTTATCGTAGTCAATACACTTTTGTTCAAAAAGTTCAATAAAGTTTTGAAAATCATAAACTGTAATACTAGGCGGCACATAAACCACGAAGACATATAAGGCCCCAAAAGCAAAAAAACATTTACAACCCACTATGTCTACGGTGGGTACAGTGTTAGCAATAAATGAAGTATCAATTATTTCCGCGTTAATGTTACTATTCAATGCCAATAGCACTCCACCTCCCCACTGTTGACCGGTAATATTGTACTGTCGGTCACATCTGTATACGTTGTAATGATTGGGAAAAAGTTCACTGCTATTTATGTCACTTGTAAGAGCCGTTTCAGCCAAGCAAATAATGTCAAACTCAAATGCACACACTGATGAATAAAAATTTTCAATTTTAGATCGTAAACCACGAACATTTTGATAAAAAGCAAATAAATTCGCTTTTTCATGGAAATTTAAATTAGAAGATTCACTGTATTTTAAGTTCTCACGGTATATTAGTTTTTTGCATCACATATTTGCGGCACACCTCTGTTATAACGTATAGTAAGATTAATCTCACCTTTTGCGATTCTATCTGCCAATTGAATCCGTAGATCCCTCAAAAACTCGCGCTGCATAGGAGTCTGGTCAGTCACAACCGATACGGCACCGTTGTTGATTTTAAGTTTTGCTTTATTTTTTAAGATATTTATTACATCGGTGCTTGAATTCAATGTAACTTTAAGTGGCCGTGGTTTGTTTGTCGACTGAACCCTGCCTATACGAAAGGCTCTGATTTTTGTAATATCGATTGACGGTAGTTGAGTTAAAGCCTCCTTAACGTGCGTTATATCTTCTTGAGATCCTGACTGGGGGTTATCAGCAGAGCTTTCGGGTATGTTGAAAAAAATTATGTTATTGGCACGACGCTGCCTTTCGGCGATTTCTTGAATAATCTCCTCCGTTCCAGACTTGCTTAGCGGTGTCAAATTCGCAGTGCTAATGTTTTTGTGCTGTTTTAAATCTTCGATCTCTTTGCGCAAATCAATGATAAGTTGTTTTAATTCATGCATTTCCATTTTTTGATTCTTACACTTGTTACATTGGTAAGCGATACGTCTGTCCTTCGCAAGCACACATTGCACCTCGGTGCGCGATAGCCCAGAGCAGGTAGAATGAATAGATACCTTACATTCATCACAGTGGACCTCTTTATCTGGGTTAAGATTATTCGAACATACTCCACATTTATTTGAAGGCATTTCTACAATTTCTACGATTGATCTTGATATGTGTATATATAAATATAAGAATCGGTATGAAGTAACACGTCCGTTCACTACAAGCGTTACAGCGAAACCTATTGTCGCACAAGTGGTTTAAATAACTATCGCCAAAAAAGAACTTTTCCTTTTTGCCTGCTTCATTCATAGTCGAGTCATTTACGACTGTATTGTCCACCAGGGTTCACTTCCTTTTCGCCTGGTCTTATTGTTAGTCGGGGCAAAGGGTATTTACGCAACTCTTCCCTTTTGTTGGCCGATATCCCTGCGTTTATGATATGGGTCTTGCTGTGCTGGAAATTGGATTCTGACGTTTAGACAAGTTAGTTTCCATTGTTTACTCGACGACACAAATCAAACTTGACATTACAGATCTTTCTAACTGCATGCGTACAATTGACACTTTCTCTAGAACGCACTATACAATCACATTTTACATTCTGGCCGTTTATACAACTGGGCTACAGCCATGACATCCATGGAACCAAAATTCACTTCTCAAGTGGCCAGTAATTCACTGTACTCTGCATTGTCAAGTCGTGTTAATTTCAATAAATTTAGCTGCCCCTTAAATCTACAGATGGAGAAAATAGTGTCGCAGAAAGGGAAGGAGCTGCTACTAATGGAAGGTTATCGGTATCGAGTAGCAAGAAAAAACACTGATAATACTGTTTCCTGGAGATGCACTCAGCTAGTTTGTCGTGGACGTGTGAAAGCGTTAGAAGATAATGTAACTGTTGTCAGTGAACACAATCACGCACCGGATCCAGCAAAAAACGAAGCAGTACAGTGTGTTTCCGCTATAAGAAGTCGTGCAGAATCCGGCGTTGAAAAGCCGAGGCAAATAATTCAACACTGTACCAACGGGGTTTCGCTGGAAGCATCGATGTTCTTACCATCTTACAGAGCATCCCAAAGAGCCATTGAACGAATTCGAAAAAGAACTCAACAGCCGTATCCAAATCCAGTCCGTATTGGGGATGTTGCTATTCCTGCTGCCTTGCAAGTTACATCAAGAAATGCGAACTTTTTGATGTGGGATTCTGGTGCCGATGATGCGAATCGTTTATTAATGTTTGGAACTGAAGCAAACTTGACCGTGCTGGAACAGCATCGACACTGGTTCGTAGACGGAACGTTTAAAGTTGCACCGGAGCTGTTTTTCCAAGTATTTACCATCCACGCGTTGGTAGAAAAACGGTGTATTCCATTAATATACGTCCTTCTGCAAGATAAACTTGAGGAATCGTATGTACGAGTTTTCGAAAAAATTAAGCAGTTGAAAGTAACGTTGGACCCTCTAAGTGTGTTAACAGACTACGAAAAGGCAATTCAAAATGCCGTGGTGCGAGTATTTGAAGGTGCACAAGTTGCGGGATGTTTGTTTCATTTAGGACAATCTTTGTGGAGAAAGGTGCAAGAACTTAGATTGACTGGAGAGTACCGTGATAATGAAAATATACGTATGCATATAAAGATGTTGTTGGCTTTGAGCTTTGTACCAGTTAATGATGTAGTAAATGCTTTTGAAAGTTTGATAGAGAGCTGCCCTAATGAAATGGATGCCTTGATAGATTACTGGGAAGATACCTATATAGGACGCCAAAGACGTCATCGCAGAACAGAGCCTCGATTTGGCATTCAAGTGTGGAATGTTCACGATCGTGTTGTTAACGGTCTTCCTCGTACCAACAATTCGGTAGAAGGCTGGCATCGAGCATTTCAACAAACTGTAGATTGTATGCATCCTTCAATCTACAAACTTATCGATCATTTTCGGAAAGAGCAAAATCAAGTGGAAATACATTTGACGCGGTTTGCTGCTGGAGACCGACAGCAGGGCGCTAGACACAAATATGTCCAACTTAATCGCAGATTAGAAATGGTTGTACAGAATTATCATAATTTAAATGTTATTGACTATCTACGTAATGTCTCATATAATTTAGAAATTTAGAATGGTAAAATTAAAAACGTTATTTTTGTTGTTGTAATATTACTGTTAATATACCGATTTTTTTATGTTGTTACATGTATTTTCTATAATAAAATAGTAAATAGTGCCTATTTCTTTTTTATAATTTTTGTAAAAGCTGAAAATCAGCTTTTTTCATTTTTCAGTACCGGAAAGTGGAACATTTTAAACAATAGTATCTACAGATGCAGTATAGTTTTAAAAAAGTAAGTATTCTTTCGTTTTAAAGTAATACGGGAAGCAACTAACTGAATATTAAGAATTTATCACATGGGCCGATCTTATAAGGCCACTAATCTGAGGTTAACTTTAATTCGTTGTTAAAACAAACAAAAGCGCATAAAAACGTTAGTGCTTATGACATTTTATACATAGGTAAACAAATTTTGATGCGTTTTTGTTTATTTTAACAAGGGATTAAAGTTAACCTCAGATTAGTGGCCTTTACAAGACTGATGACTGATAATCTCATAAGAGCATTAATTCTTTCCGGAAATTTTGCATGAAAAATAATTTCCGGATATGAATTAATACTCGAATGCAGATTCGGTAAGAAAATCGTAACGACACAAACCCTCAGTTAAGTTGGTCTACCTACAAAAAATTTCCACGAAATTTTGTTGTTGTCTTAGTTACGGCTCGCGAACTAATTTTTCTATTGATCATTAATGAGTGTCGTACGATTTTCATTGAAATCCTCACGCAGCGTCGCCCAATCACCAGCCGGTATTAGTTATATACAATGTGTATATGTATAAATAAACAAAGTGTCTTTGGTCACGTTTTGTGTTTACACATATTGTGATTTTCGCTAGGGATGTTTTGGCAGGGCTATTTTGACGGGGCTATTTTGGACTGGGCTATTTTGTGTGTGAGCCCTTTTGTCGGGGCTATTATGACGGGGCTGTTTTGACGGGGCTATTTTGACGTGTCACGGTTCGACAGTATATGTTTAAATTTTAAAACCTTTTAATTAATCTTTCAGTTTCGCAAAAATTTTCAGGTTCCTCAAGTAGAACAATTTAAATTATTTCTTATTTTTCAAGATTCTACTAAATTGTGTTTTAAATTGTGAAAACAAGATAAAGATTTATTTGTCAAATCTAGGTTTCTAATGTTGTACCTTTAGCGGCAGAAAAATCGATTTTAATTTGTAAGTTAGGAAGGTTTCATATTAAATAAAACATGAGATTCTCTCCCTAACACTATTTATTGGTGCATTTATGTACTTTTAATAATGTGCCACCTCCAAACTCGAGGGTGGCTAGTTACAGAGTCCCGGCTTACAGGGTCGTTGTCACTCAGGTAAAGACCAAGTTGGAGGGACAAGCGTTATTCCTAGAATTTCGTACATAATTTTAATTTCGAATAACATAATAAATTAAATTGTTATCTTTTGAATTAAACTTCGGAAAGATGGTAGCGATGGTGATTCCTTAATTACCTAAAAAGTTTTAACAAAAACTGAAATCCTTAAACTCTTCAACAATTTCATTATTCAATATCTGTTAAAGTTTATATTCAACCAGAATTACTTCATGTCTTGTTTCTACATCATACAAATAACAAATAATATTAACAACAACAGTGAAATAAAACCTACTAACCATAAGTTTTGTTACCAAGGGGAGTCCAAGGAAAATTGTAATGTGTTTGTGGATAATGATAAAACAGTTGGAATTGATTTTTTAACATGGTTAAATTCGAACGCTGGAGTTAAAATATACAACAAATTTGTTTGTCAAATGGCAAGTCCAGGAGAACAGAAAGTAAAAGAAACAGAGGATAGACTATACAGTTACTTTAATCAAAACTATTTTAAAATTAAAAGTGTTAGAGGTATCTTAACATATAAAATGACAATATAGAACTGTACAATGTACTTTTTTACGAATTGTTCGCAGACATTGTTAATTTGAGCGAAATGAAGGGATATTTTCGGAACGCATCTCAATAACACTTATATCTATAAACAGAAACTTCCTAATTAACTGGGTTCACAAATAGCCTTTTGTAATTACATTCGTAAATTTGAAAATTACTATATTATCGAAATGAAGCGCTATTTTACGTATTTACAATGCTTACAATTTATTTAGTTTGTCACTCAACACTTTTCGAGGCTTAATGATATGCATCAAAACAAGTTAATAACAGTTATTTTCGAAACCAATATATTAAAATCAGACAAGATTTTATAAGAGGATAGGTAAACAACCATTTAAACATCCGTTCATAGAGGTGAACATAGAAATAATTCCATTAACAAGTCTCCGTAGCCTAGTGGTAAGAGTGGGGGACTAGCAATACAAAGATATCAGGGTCGAACCCTGCTTTTTAAAATAAATACGACTTCAGAACGTGCAAGACAGAGAGAACACAAACCTTCCAGTTAGTACGACAAAGATAAAGAGTCGCTTTCAACGAATGCAAGAAAGATAGCATGATTGTGAGAGAGAAAGTGAGTGGACAAGGATAGGCGTGACGAATACAGAGCATCACGTGACGAAATCAAATCCAAAATGGCCGCCGTTTTAATTAAAACAAAATGGCGCCCAAAGTGCCTTTTGCCTCAGGCAATTTAATTATTAAAAACAAAATGGAGCGATTATCAATTTAATTAGAGGTTTAATTATGCCCTCAGGGCTTGATCAATAACAAGGTGTGGGAGAAAGCGGCACTCTTTCTACTAACACCTATAAGAGAATAGCTATTTATATATCTAGGGAGCAAAGGTATTCATTTCCTCCCGCGTGTGAATTTAATGCCCGACGCGTTAGCGGAGGGCATTAAACACACAAGGGAGGAAATGAACCTTTGCTCCAGTGATATATATATATAGTAATGCACCACGTTGTGCTGACTTTATATTTATGTATTGACTATATAAGCTCACGTTGTGCTAGCCAAAAATTGTGCTACAGATCACCAGTTGAACTATGCGTTAATTAATGCAATGTCTTAAATGTCAAACAATAATTGCTTTTAAATCAAGAGCTCTTATTTGCAGGGTGGGTTCGCCAAAATCTAGTTCTCTATTAATTGAAGTTTTCAAATTGTATTTTCAAAAATCTTTGACTATCAATGACACATAACGCCAAACTTGACTTCCAAAACTCATCAAACCAGGTAATTAACAATTGTATCTTACATAAACACATTTATTATTCAATTCACCTATGTAAGTACTATATCAACTTTATATTATCACTTTCTTTTATTGACAGTTATTCAAAATGCTTTCTCAACTTATCTACACAAACCTTAATAACTGCTCTAACTTTCACTGCAGCAACATCCAACCAATAGCGGATCCTGACGTCGACAGACCGCAACACCTACTGCCCACTTCACAAACAGCAACACCTATGATGGTCTGTGAATCCTTTCAACTGCATTCGTCCCGTCAAATCAACTCTCTGCTCCCAAAATCCAGTCCTTGTTCCTCCTGAATGTTACTGTCACACGAACTAACTCCTGGTAAGTTGCTATATTATGAAGTTCCAAATCTAACTTTGTTCCCTTTTTACAGATAGGCCGATGTCTCTTGTTATACTCACAAAATATCCAAATCAAATAATAACTTGTAACAACCTGTACTAATATCTTGTACGTATGAATAAATCCAAATCTCTTTAACTAATATAACATTCTGTATTCTATATTTCCAACTAACTGTATCTGTATACTCTCTTCATCCACTTCATGTCTCAATAAATTCCGCCTTTATATTTCACCTGTTTAATCTCGCAGACCCGTTTACAGCCCTGCTTCAATTTGTTATTATCAAAACCAACACAAATCAAGGCATAATTTCCATTTTTATATCATAAAAATCTTTATATCAAAATTACATGTATGTTTTTATGAGTTGCTTTTCAGTAACTAACTAAACAAATTTCTATCCCTCTTAGATACAATTCTTAGTGCACACTTCCTATATTTCAAAATAATACTATTATAGGATATTCATTCTGATTATTATTAACAAATACATTTGTCTAATGTTACCTTGGTTTGTTCTTTATTAACATTTTATACAACCATTAAGTTATTTATTTCAATCAATATCGCACTATCAAATGGCTCGTTTCATTGTATCAATTACTTTCACTATTCATATTCTAAATTTTACACCAATCAAGATCTAATTATTTATTAGTTTTTTAATATTTCTTTCTTATGATTTATTATGCTGCATCATGTATCATAACAATACATATATATATATATATATATATATATATATATATATATATATATATATATATATATATATATGATTTTTTCTTCGAATGCATGTTCTATAGCGCGAAATTTCAAAAATTTTGCTTTGGGAAATCATTGTAGTGACTCTAGATTTCTGTAGTGACATTTTGTCTAATTTCCAAATTAGCATAACGTTGTAAAGCTTTGGTGTGATATCTATGGTGACATAAACACAAATGCATGAGCAAAAAAATATTGGCTCCCGCCGGGAGTTAATAAAAATTGGCTCCCGCTGGTTGCTGTACAGTGAGTAGAAAAAATAATTATCGTCTTATTTAGCTTCGTAGTTACGATTCTAATAAATTTGTCAGTTTGACAAATAAATTGTGTAATAGTTTTCATCAGCAAAAAAGCATTTTTTCAATTAAAATGGGTACTAATGGGTGGGGAGAGTCAGCAAATAATGAAATCAGTGAAAGAAGACTGTTCCAAAAAACACCATCATTAACAATGAATCTCAAGATAGTAACTATTTTATTTCATTCATTGTATGTTGTCTCATCGAATATAACACGTGGAAGACGGAAGATATTAAATTCGTGAATATGAAGTTGGACATTCCACTCGTCCTTCAGACTCGTGGAATCTCCAGCTCAATTTCACTCATATCATCGATAATAATTATACCACTAGTTATACATATTGTAATAGAAATTACTTATTATTACAATACATTTTGATTTCTTAAAATATTTAAATTATGTTAGTGGTGTAGTAATTTATTAAGTAGAAATAAATTATTATTATTATTGTTATTAAATAATATAGAAAGTTTTTCAAGTCCTTGACAAATTCGACAGTCGGTTTGTTTATGTTCCTATTGGATTTCTTTTCAGTTTTTTTTTAAATTTGTATATACAAAAACAATTTTCTTTTATGTCAATTCATACAGTTAAAACAAATTCCCAGAGATTTTGCCTTCAATGACCTTGATTTAATTTAATGAGCAATAGGAACAGTATAATAGTTTATGCAAATAAATAGAAATAAAGCAAGGCAAAGTAAAAAGCCACTATTAAAATGGCTAGTGAGCTGTTGGCATTGTCAATATAATTAATTATGTTAACAAAAAATAATACACATAACACACGCTATATGTACAAAAAGTTGTTGAAAATTACATTTGTACGTACGGGAATGTAGTTTTTCATTGCTATTCAGTGCGATGTGGATAATATTTTTCAAGATTAATAAATACGGAGTATCTGAATTTCAGGATTAAAATGGTCCAACTATTAGTTCCTCTGCGATTAATTGACATTCCAGATTTCGTATTCTCCATGAAACGAACGATTAAGATTTCCAGGAAATATCAAGCATGAAGCGAATAAGAATAATCATTTAGTTTGTTTGCCTTCGAAGATGTTACGAAAATCTCAACGCTTAATAAGCATCTTTTGCTGGCCGTTTAATATATGCATGTGTTTTTTGTTCAAATAAATTTGTCGGTCGCTTTGAGACCACACTTATTCATGTATTAACAATTCGCCAAATTTGGGTTTCCCCCAATGAGTAATAATTACTCATTAGTTTTCCTAGGATCTATGTTGCGAATATGAAGTTGCTAGTTGCGGGAAAGACATAAATTGAAATTTTTTACTTCTCTCGCCTAAGGCAGGGGAAGTATTGTAATCGTGAAAAAAACAGCTACCGAGATTTGTTTAGATTTTCACATTTCAGTGACCCTAAATAACGAAAAACTTGTTTTCCCTATTCCGTCGGCCTGTTGGCGGTATAGCTCAAAAAGTATTTGTTGGTATAAGACGATATTTTGTAGGCGGATTATGTCTACCTGATTCGAAACCGAATATACGTTCAGTCAAAGATATACAGAGTGATCACCTTAAAAGTTAAATTATTTCTATTTTTACTTTAACTCAAGAACTATTAGTTAAATAAAATAATGTTTTGCGCATAGTTCGGGATTTAGCCTTTATGAAAATAGGCATATTTTGGGCTCAACATATACAGGATGGACACCTTAAAAAATAACATTCCTTTTATCTTTAATATTTTCAAAATTTTTAGTTTTTAAACTTCTATGCGAAGGAGGTTCCGAGTAAAGCATTTTACTATTGTTTAAACATAACATGCATATTTTATGAATTTATATCTCTCCACTTTTGCTAAAAAATATCTGCTTCTTCTTTTTAATGTTAGGTCTTTCACCTGTATTACCGAATTAAGGGTCGCTCTATTTTTTCCGCGGCCTCCCTATACTTCGTCTCCCTGTAGGTGACGTATCACTGGATCTTCTTACTATACTGGTTTAAATATGCTTGAAAAATAGTTACTTCAGAAGAAAACATACGAACCAGTCGAAGGACCGGCTACGGGTTCACCTGTTATCGCTAATATTTACATGGAGGCATTTGAAACCAAGGCTCTCGAACAAGCCCAATTCAAACCGACATGTTAGACGTACGATACCTTTGTCATCTAGTCACACGAACTCCAGACATTGAATCTGTGTCTAAAACCCCTGTGTCTGTACGACACAAGATACAATTCACAATGGAAGTGGAGAAAAATGGCAATATTCCGTTTCTAGACGTTCTAGTAAAACGCAAATCAGATGGTAGTTTAGGATATGCAGTCTATACATAGAAAGAAAATACACACGGACAGATATCTAAATGCTAACTCACACCATCAGCCAATTAAAAAATTAACAGTTCTTAAGACCAGAGCCGTTCGTATTTCAGATGTAGAAAAAAGGAACGTCTATTTGACTTTTTACAAAAGAACGGATACACAATTACCGTCATACGAAGAGCACTAGACAAAACTGAAACCTGAAACAAATAATTATGGATTTTTGGATAAATGATCCTGAAGTGCCGGCGTCATAGTTTTATGGGACAATAAAGGGCTAATAGCGTAGTATCTATACCAAGAAATCGGTGGTCTTTTTCTTTGTATGTGTGTATGTTTGTTCGCTATCTCCTCCGAAGATACTGAAGCGATTATTGTATGATGGCTTAGAATTTTGCAAATATTTAGACTTAGATCGTAGGCCGATTTTTTATTTAAAAAAAAGTACAAAAGTTTTAATTAAATCGTGAGCGCACACCAGGCACAACACGCCAACATACAGCGAACTACCGGCAGGCCCACACTCCACTTTAGTGCGGCCACCACAGTGAGATGGCGTTGCCGGTTATTTGTCCTCGTTAGGATTAAGGCACATCGTGTAATTAGCGAAGCGAAGCGTAGCTCGGATGATTCACTAACCAATAAAACTTAAAGGAAACCTAAAACAAATAATGTAGTACTGATTTTTGACACAAATGTTTCTTAGTACTCTAGGAGTAACCCTTTAAAGGTCCCCGCTTCTGGGGAGTCGGCGTTGTTGTTTTCTTAGGTAAAAAAAGCTAATAGCTCAGTTACATAAAAAAAGGTTAAAGGAACGCTGCAAAAAATGTAGTAGTACAACTCCGGCACCCCAGAGGTGAGGACTTTTAAAGGGTTACTATTAGGGTCTAAGGAACATTTATCCAAAAATCAATACTACATTATTTGTTTCAAGTTTTCCTAGTAGTACTGAGCTTTGGCCCTTTCTTGCAAAAAAAAACTATGACGCTGACAACCCAGAGGCGGGGACTTTTGGAGGGTTGTTTCAAGGGTACTAAGGGACGTTTGTGCCAAAACTCTACTATAGTATATGTTTTAGGTTTGCTTTAAAGTTTTCCTAGTAGTACTGGGCGCTTGACCTTTCTTGCCAGAAAAAAAAACTGTGACGCCGACACCCCAGAGGCGGGACTCTTGAGGGGTTGCTCCTAGGGTACTATGGAACATTTGTGCCATAACTCAGTACTATATTATTTGTTTTAGGTTTCCTTTAAAGTTTTCCTAATAGTATTGGGCTCTTGCCTCAAAAAAACTATGACTCTGATACATGGGCGGAGTTTACCACTGTATGTTGGGGGGCCATCCTGGGGGTTTGGGGGTGTCCCCCCAAGTATACGGGGGGTCCGAAAAATTTGAAAATGAGGACATCAAAATGTAGAATTTTAGGCTATTTTGGGGCTGAAAACAATCCTCCATAATTAACAAAACTTTGTCAATTAATTCAATTAATTTTGCTATTGTTGTCCATGTTTAGAATTACCACATTCATATTATGCTGTGGATATATTTCTAGTATGGTTTAAATTATTATTACATTACAAGCAAAAATTTAAAAAGAAATAAATTACTGGAAAGGTAAAGGTGGTCATTTAATAATATAAATCATGTTCATTTTTTATCTTTACTACTTCAAAATGGGTTAAAGATACACACACAACAATACATTGATGAAAGTGAGGATAGTCTTATTTACAGCATTAAGAACCTTAAGAAAACTGTAAGGTGTTAACAAAATCATTACTTTAACGTCTGATATTATTAAGTTTATGTTTGATACTTGTAGGGTCCTAGTTTCACATAAGTGTTATCTTTCTTCTTTCTTTTTTTGAGCTGTATACATCGACCAAACTGTCTAAGTCCAATTTTCTTACAACATCTGATTCTGAGTATAGGATCATTACGTTATTCATCCTTTCTTGTCCCATAGTACACCGCAACCAGTTGTGAATTCGCCTCATTGCATGAAAAAGATCTCTCACATGTGGCACTATTTGATGCCAAGACGAGAGCAATTTTCAGAAGGGGGCAAAAACTTTTGTACGTCTCTGAGCCTGAGCCACTCAATACCACCACCATTAATTTTCCTACAATTTCGTTTAGAGGTTTTGTTTGCAGGCATATACCAGAACTTTCCACGACTCTTCTCAAAATTGCCATATCTGCTTTTAGCATATTTGTATCAACTTCCGGTATAGAAAACATCTTAATGAATGGTTCTGCTCCAACTTCATCCACTCGGATAAACTGTTCACTGGCATTAGCTATTTCCAAAGCTTCGCCGCTGAATCTTCTTTTAAGTTCTTCAGTTAAAATTTCCAGCAAAGGATAATAAAAATCAATCCTGTACTTATTTTTGACAAGATCATCCCTTTTCTGTGCATCAGTTGTTTCAGAACACATATCATCTCTGTTTCTCTAGCCTACTGAACTACATATTACAAAATCATCTAGGTTTTTTTATGTCATTCGAGGCCGTTTTGGCTTGGAGGTACTGCTTACAACGATGCCATCCTCATCTTCCTCTTGAACAAGCCTTAGATCAAACTCTTTATGTCTTGCCATTTCTTATCCCACGAGACTTCGTTTCGATTGTTAGTTAGCTCCTCGATTAAACCCTTAGCAACACTTGCACTTTGTGCAATTGATGAGTCAGCTTTCTGTAGAGCTTGGCTTAGTACATTTATTAATGGCAGGCACTGTGAAAACACTGACAAACATACGATAAAATCCAGTGATGTTACAGATGAAAGCAGACTCTTTGCCTCTGGGTTTTTAGGATTCCTCATGTCAAATGCTGTTGCTGTGAGTGCAGCAATAACTGCAGAGTAGTTTCTTTTCACAGATAAAACTGAAGTGGTTCTGCAAGACCAGCGAGTATCACTTAGCTTGTGAAGTTCATGAGGTCCCGGGCTGGTTATGTTTAGCTCTTTCTGAACTATTTTAAACTCAGCGTGTGTGTCAGGAAAGCTGAAGTATTGGTACAAACATTGCATAATGTTAAAAAAATTGCAGCTTAAATCGTTGTCCTTGCAAGCTGCAACTAGAACTAGGTTGACTTTGTGGGCCAAGCAATGGACATAGATTGCATAGGGGTTACGTTTTTTGACGATAGCTTGTAAACCGTTCTTTATTCCAGACATTACACTGGCTCCGTCATAGGCCTGACCAACCATCAAAGCACTTAATCCAAGATCTCCTAATTTTTTAAATATAACATCAGCCAAAGAAATTGCGGATCTTGAAAGTGACACATCTTCCATTGCTATTACTCTTTCTTTTATCTCTTGTCCTACCAAGTACCGAACCCAAATGCAAAGCTGCTGAGTTCTATGAGATCTAGCTTCATCTACCATTAGTGCAAAAAAACCAGAGCTGTTTATTTCGTCTACAATCACCCTCAAAACTTCTGTTTTGATGATACCCAACAACTCGTTTTGGACGTCAGGGTTAGTCATGTTAAAATACTTATTGTATTTTTCTTTGAATCTTTCATCTTACTTGGAAAAAAAATCGCACATTTCCAAGAAATTTCCTTTGTTGTCTGACATATCAGACTCATCATGACCCTTTAGAGGTAAACCCTGCTTTGACAGATATTGTAATATATCGATCAACTTTTTCAAATAATCTCTGTTCTCTAGTAACCGTTCTTTGTGACAGTTAGACAATAGTGTTGACACAGACTGAATTGGTTTTCTGTATTCAACCCATTTTGACATGGAAAAAGAATGGGCTGCACTAATTGCATGCTTATCTAATTTTTCACTAGCTTTTTTCCATTTTTTCATGCCCTTTTCGACAAACAAAGTATCTCTGTTGCTTGAGGGAAACTGCCTACAGGCAAAGCAAAAAACGGCATCGTTGTTAATGCTGTATTCTACCCATTTATACTTTTTGTAGTAAAAAAGAGAAAAGTTGCGTTTTCTGCTATCTGGAAAGTCTGTCCGGGGATAATGCTGCAAGACTGGACGAGCTGGTCCGCCACAAAGATCACCAAGGTCAGGTGACGGAAGCGCAGGTGCAGGTTCAGTATTTGTTTCTGGATAAGTTACCGACGTTTGCGGGTTAAGTGTATGTTCAAAAGTATCACTTAATTCCCATTGTTATGATGCTGGTTTATTGTCGTCAAAAGTTTTTTTTAAAAACGAACGAATGTCAGGCACAGGCTTCAGTTTTTTATTCATTGTTTACATTTACTTACTCACGCTCACGCACAACGGCACAACGCACTGTCCCACTATCTAAATGTATCTAACGTAACGACAATGAACACTGAACTGGACGGACGACACAGTCACAGGCAGTCAGTGTTGCCAACGTTAATTTTACGTTTTCCCACAGAGGAGCGGGCGATTTACTAAATATCCCTACTCACTAGGTCGCCTCAACGTTGTGTTTAATCTATGATAAATGCGTTCTATTTTTCAGTATCATGCGTGATCGTAGGTAGCTATGCAAATAAGGAAAAGATAGGCCAAATTATTTTGTAACGTAACCTGTATTAAAGTAAGATAGTGAAATAGCTTAAGGTTAGTTGATTGAATATTATTAGGCTGCTAAAGAAGGGTTTAATTTTGGGGGGGCCAGCCCCCCCCCCGGCCCCCCCAAAACTCCGCCCATGCTCTGATACCTGAGAGACGGGGATTTTTGAGGTGTTGCTCCTAGGGTACTAAGGAACATTTGAGAACAAAATTAGGACTACATTTTTTTAGGTTTGCATTAAAATTAGCTTAATATGTCTGGGCTACAGAAGCTTTTGCTATATATTTAGAAAATGTGCAGCTACGGCATATTCGTTTCATGTTCACCCTTTGGTGTTAGTTTTGGATCTAACAATCTTAAATATTTTAAAACGCTGCTATTGGAGTCAAATCGAAATTTATTTGTAGTGCTCCTTCAACATAAAAATCCAAAGAACGTATTCTCAATGTATGTAATTGAAGATAATAGTAGATTATGCAATGAGAGAGAGAAATGCGCTATTTTGCTGAGGTGCAAATTCTCACTCGAGGGCGAAGCCCGAGAGTCAGAAATTGCACTAAAGCAAAATAGCATTCTCTCCGAGTTGCATATACTATTTTTTTCACGTTGCAGGAAGATTTAAAACGAAAACCCGTTTTTTTAACGTCATTTATTGACATTTTAGTTACCATTATTTTAAAATTAGTAGCCTATGGTAAATTTTAAAGTTGGTGGCATTGTAAGTCATTATGACAAGAGCTCACAATTATGTCAAAGTCGAGGTTAGCAGGTTAGGTTTTGCGTCAGTTTGTGTCAAAACTGAAGCAAAACCTAACCTGATAACCTCGAATTTGACATAATTGTTGTGTCAGTCATAACGAAAACTCCCTAGGGAAATTTTTGTCTTATTTAGTCTCTAGGGAGTAAATGTTTTACTTCTGTCACAATTTTGATGCTATAGAAACCGACTTCTACTTCCGGTCGTGGAAAATAGTATATTATGGAACAAGTGGTTGAAATTTTATCAGCCACGAGTTGCATATACTATTTTTTCTACGAATTTTCACAAATTTTAGCAAATTAATGCACTTTAGAAAAACTTAAACATAAAGTGACATTTCTCTTGTCAATAATTGAATGTCAAACAGTTTGAAATCCCAGTAGTCCGAACACTTCAATCTCTAGTGGTTGAAATGCAACTTCAACCACCGGTATCCATGTCAAAATGACTGATTTCAATGTCATGAGTAGAAAAAATATTTTTTCTGAAATCGGAGCAAAAGTACTATTTTCGCTCCGGAAATGCGGCGCGAAAATTGCATTTCCCTGACTAGTCACGAAAACATTTACACATTATTTTCTAATGTTTTATTGAATATTAATTTTCTGTTCCCTTAGAAACAGAGAAACGTACTACTAGATAGGTACGTAGAAAATTGCCCATTCAATTTATTAAGTTAATAAACATTAATTTTTATTATAACTGGGGATTTCAGAAAAAAATTAATACAAGTCTTGTCAGTAAAATGTCTCACTTGCCTCGGAGCCTTAAAAATACTCGGCACAAAGTGCCTCGTATATTAATATGGCTACTCGACAGTAATGCAACATTTTCCCGACTCTTATGTAAATAACTATTATTTGAAATCGGCAGTGAAGTACGCCGAAATCGTCATTAGAATACGAGAAATCGGCAGTGAAGTAATCCATTGTTTTACGACTTTTTTGTAGGTGGCGAGGCGACAGATAAACGTCAATCGACCGAACATAACCTACACAAGTTGGTTAAAATGTTGTAATTTCACGATTTCTCGATTGCAAATAAAACATACTGTACACCTCGGCACTGAAATTCCTTTTTATCCCTCATGTGGTTTATTTGCCTTGGCCCTACGGGCCTCGGCAATTAAATCCACATTCGTGATAAAAAGTTATACTTCAGTGCTTTGGTATACAAACTACTATTTAAATATGCTGCAACTTTTGCACCTAAATAAATTGGATGCAAATCTTTATAATTATGAGGGTCTTTCATGTCAAATTTTTCTATATAGGTACTCGTTGTTGTATCTCGGTTGATTATAGTAATTAACGTATTAAGAGGGGTAACCCAGTCTTAACATTCGAGCATATTTTTACCACTCGAGCGAGCGCAGCGAAGCAAGAGTGGTAATTTATGTGAGAAATGTTAAGACGGTTTCCCCTCGAAATGCGTTTATTAGTTATTGTTCATTGAGGCAATAATTTTGAATCAATAATAATTACTAAAAACTGCTAAATCGAAATCGGACTACCATGAAAATGTGTGGTGTTATTATAGTGACTGCATGTTAAATGAGTGGATGGATGTTAAATCTATCTTAACATTCGAGGACGCGAGTGGATGCATGTTAAATGAGTGGATGCATGTTAAATGTATCTTAACATTCCAGGACGCGATCATGTAAACACTGTTTAACATTTCAATGAACAATAAAGAAATTTAAAAACGTTTTGTATAGGGTAGCAACACGACTGTGTAATTTATGAATTTGAGGCCGACTTGATTGCATTTCTTTATTCATATTGTTCAAAATTTCCAAAGCATGTTCGAAAAATAATAGAAAAGCGTACGGTAAAGAGTCGTGTAATCTGGACAGGATATTGCTTGCTGTTAATAATGTGTATCAATAAAAACCAATTTTAGAGCACTGAATTTCTCTACTAAGTTAGAAACAACAGATTCTAATGACAACCGACGAGTTTGTGCTAAGTGCAATATTTTGTGAATTTTTGTTTGGGTAAAATTTTGGAATTCCTTTAATGTCTCCACACGTTTTGGACTATTTGATCAATTTGCACACATTTCGTGCAAAATCTTCGAAACCACTAGGAAGTTTTGTACATGCATACGATGCACACAGATGGAAACTGTGGCGTATACTATACATTAAAGCAAAAAAAAAAAAACATTGGAAATTTCATGTTCTAAACGTGACATTACCGAATTATTTGCGCCAATCATTTTCTTTGAACGGAATGATATTTTTATTGAATAAATCCGTTATTTTTCCATAAATGTGGTCTGGATTTGCATATTTCATGGGAATCAACGATAAAAATGTGTAGTTACTCTGAAACACAGTAGCAATTATTATTACAAATTATAATATACATATTTTAATATACTTACTGTCATAATAATAACGAAACACTACATATAAATGCTTCGTACATCCTAAATCTGTTTATTCGTCAATTGAAGACGATAAGTTACAAAGGGTATAAGGGCCAAAAAACGAATTCAAAGATAATTGCAAAATACTGCTATTGTTATAAAAATCATAATTTATTCAATCAGAAATAAATTCGCAGTAATTCTGAATCAAGATAATACTTGATGTAAAAAAAATGAGACTAAGTAATAAAACACAGAAAAATTAAATCAAAATCAAATATTTGTAGAAGGAAGTTAAGTCCAATACCCGTAACAACAAAAAAGGGTCTATGTGCAAAAGCAATTTCAGCTAAAACAGGGTTCATTCAGCCATTTTCTGCTCTCGTTTGCTGGATTAGGTCTTCATAAAAAGCCAAATGTTGAAGAGGAATGTAATCTAACATGTCTTCCAAATTTTTCAATTTTTCTGCGGAAATCATGTTTTTGCACTGAAGTTTGAGAATTTGAATGTTTATGATGTCATTTAAGTCTCTTCCCTTTTTTAACACATTGTAAATGGTCCATTCTTCCATATTATTAAACGTTTTCCTGGTTTTTACTTTTGTTGGACATTCCTTCGAAATCCTGATCTAACATATTGAAGCAATGTTTAATTTCGTAGTATTCAAAAGAGAATGGCAGGCCATTTGAAAATGTTTGTAGTCTGGCCTCTCCAATGGATGAACAACAAAAGGATTATGTTGACGCGTCTCTTGTTATCTTTTTTTCTATATCTGTGGGGACAAAAGTCTTGGTAACACGTTTGCGTTTCTCGATTTGTGCGAAATCGTGGTCGTACGAGGCACGATAGATATGAATGAGCGCTTACCAAAAACTTTTGCTCTATGCAAAAGGGCCAATACAGTTATCTGACCAAATTATTAGGTTTTTCTTGAATGGCAAACTTCGACCTTCCAAAACTTTTAAAATGGCAGACGCAATTTCATTTCCTCCTCTAGCAGTTATGGATTTATTCCATAGGCACATGTGTGCAGAGCTGTTATTGGAAATGGGGATTTCCAAGTTGTAACAAGACAACTGCCTGCTATAAAACATCTGAGTATGTGTTATAATGTTGGGATAAAGAGAACTTGTTCTAAGTCGATACTTATCACACTCTTAATGGAGGTTGGTTCTTAAGATTCAACGTCATCTGTTTTGCATGTTCTGCTTTTCTTTGGTGGCATTCTAGTTTATGACGAAACTGTGCTTTGTCAATCGGATCTGCGGAGCTTCTAATTTTATTTTGATATAATTCACAATGCGGACAAGTGTCTGATGTTGGACGATCAAACCTTAAGTTAGAAAAATCTTTCTTAAATGTGTCGCAAAAGCATCTATATAATGCTATGGTTGCAAGATATTTCTTCTTAAATGCAATGTATAGTCGATTCATGTTAAGGTCTCGACTAAGAAATTTCTTTTCCCATTTTTTCCGGCTCTAGTGGTTTTCTTCATAAGGAAATAACGCAATAAAAGCCCCTATTTGTTCACGTAGCTCAGGAAAATACTTTGTGCTTTGTTTCCGACCTTCTCTTATCTACATACACTGTATGGCCCTGATTTTTATTTTGTGTTAAAATTGGTACCCTTTTATGCGACAAATCAAAAATGTTGGAAAAAGTTTCTAGGCAAACCTGGATATGAGCGCCTTTTCCATCGGGAATAGTGTAATACACGGTGCACTGCCGGCGACTTGCTTCTAGATTTGCCCCGTGACACCGGCTCTGAAGTTTCCAACTTGGATAAGCCCAAGAAGATAAGTGCTCCGTTGGTTAAAAACTTCTTGTGCTCCACCGCAATATCTCTGTACTTGTAACGGCATTTGCATGTTGACTAAAAAGTGAAAACAATGTTGAGTTAGCCACGTGAAACATCAAAGAGGTTATATACTCGTATTTTACTTACAATGCTTGAGGGACAGGTATTTGCTTTTAATAGTTTTTTCAGTTCGTGATTTATATTCACTACCACTTATTGTTAATCTTTCCCTTTCTTTTGTCACACTTTCTGACCTTTTTCTTGGTCGTTTAATCTTATTTTTATTGTCCATTTTGTATGCGACAGAAACAAAGGAACAACACTGAGTAACTGCTGCAAGACTGCTTTTAACTAATTGCACATAGACCTCTGTTCCCCACAATAATGTTCGGCATTTAGATCCAGAGCCACCTATTGACATTAGGGCTGGGCGATATATCGATATATCGATAAATATCGATATTATTTCCATATCGAATATCGATGTATGGAAATATCGGATATCGATATATCGAATATCGAAATATCGAATATCGATATTTATCGAATATAGATATATCGATATTTGTCGAACATCGATATATTGAAATATCGAATACTCATATGTATCGAATATGGAAATATTTTATATCGATATTTATCGAATATCGTTATTTATCGCTATCCCCATAATTATTGATATCGCCATAATTATCGATATCTCCATATTATCGATAAATACATATCTATTGCAATGGTTTGTATGGTTTAGAGATTTGTATAAAATATAAATAAATAAAGAAATAGTTACCACGCAAATTATTATTATTTTTTGATTGGTGGTAATTGTCAATTAGTGGGTTGATTAAAATTTGTCTGTGTTTTGCTTGGTAAAATAACAGTTTTATGCCCTTATTTAATTTTATTTATCTGCAAATAATAATAAAACACTAGCTCAGGTTCGGTAAAGTAAAACTAGTCTCAGGTGAGTTCAGAGTTAAATATTTGGTTTTGAAATTTATCAAGTGCGGACCTGTATAACAAATCTTCGGTGCGCACAACCTAAAATTTGAAATCTCGGTCAAGTGCAAGTAAAGATGGCCGCCGTTGCTCGGTAGCGTTAAATGAATAATATCAAAACAAACAGAAATCGGTCACAGCTCGAATGTAAGTATTTAAATTCATTTGATTTCCCGTTATTAAACTCTCCTTTGTTTCAGCAATTGTTATTTGGGGGCCGCGTCTAGGATGCTTTTGTTTATCTCGGCGTCCTTTCCAAATCGCCTTCCGCCTAACCTCAAAATCTGGATGCTGAACCCTTTTTACTGCTGCAAATACTGATACGGCAAGGAATTCGGCCTAGATCGTTTCAGATAAAGCTCGTTCGCGTGTTGACTTAACTTTCCAGGCGCTCACTTATTTAAATTTTAAAATTTGCAGTACCTCGCCTCTCCGATCTTGAATCGCAGGAATCGAAGACTCGGCTGTCCTCGCTGGCGTAGTCCTATGGGTCGGATATTACTGCAGGCATGCAGGCACGTTCCCCTCGGGTTTCTGAACACGCTGATATCTTCGTCGAAGTGCTGGCTGAACCCGTAGGTCTTCTTCTTGGAACTGGAACTGGCTCGCTGCGAGACGAGGTTATGTTGCACCTTACTCGGAGAGCTCGACAATTTTTGGTGGCGGATTTTATTGCAAACACTACCACTTGTTCAGAAGAATTTGCTCGACACACTGGTGAAGTTTGAGATTTGTATCTTTATTCTGATTAACATAAATCGTTAATTAAATACAGAGAACAAATTTGCATGTCAGTACATTAAAATTATTCAATTGTCTTCTGTTGCCGGTAATTAACAAAAGCTAGTGATATTAATTTAAAAACCGGATATAAACTATGTTCAATTGACTGTCTTTTAACACTAAAACTAGTTAATATTAAGAATATGTACAATATAACTGTGTCTTAAATAATTATTTACATTAATACTAATTATGGCGTGTCCAATTTTCACTGCACGACTTTTTAATTAAGTTTATTTGTCCACATGACACTGTAGTGATTAAAGCGGTTATTTCGCGTATTTCCTGTTTGTTTAAAACGCTGTCTGAATTTCCTCACAATTATGATTTCTGCAATTTCTTCTAACCTTTGCCTTTGGATTCTTCTGACCCCTTTTAAATGCATTAATGCCTTCGTCTTATTTGCTCTTTGCATGATTGTAAGCTTCTCTGGCTTTTAATTTATCTTTCTTACTAGAACCCTGACTAGATTTCCTCAAGTAAATTGTATTTTAATTCTACGCTGCATTTCCCTTGCATTTAGAGATCCATCTTGTCATTATTAAAATATCATTTGGTTTGACAATTACTTATAGCGCAAACTTATTTATTGACTGAATTAATATTTAACTAAGATCCCTATGAGACTTGAGCTATTCTTATTTCATTCTTTCATTAATTATTTTGTGAACTAATAGCATCTCATTGCAAATATGATCATTTTTAGCAAATTTAATACTTAGCTTTGCAGTCAAATAAAATCTCCCACTCTGAGCTTATGTGAAAAGTCCATTTAATATGGTAATGCTTGCAGAGTTTGGGGTGTAGGGCTCAAAACCATTGCAATATATATATATATATATAGTTATATTTAGATCTATTTAGGGTCTCTTCTCCTCCATTTTTTCTCATTTGTCTTTTTTCCCATGGTAGACTTACAACTTAGGTGCTCAATTAGGACTCTTTTTGTAGTTTCCACCTTTTAGAACCTTCAGACATAACCCTTGTCGTCGTTTTTTGACTAATCTTATGTTAGATTGCATTGTACAAGCTAATTGGTCAATTCCATTTTGAACGTCCCTCGTAATATTTGGACGCCTTGCGCTCCGCGCATGCGCGGTTATAACAATTTGTCGGACACCTGTCGCTGTTTGCTTAGAAATAATACCACGATTTTATCTAATTGACGGCCATGTTGGCCAAATAGCTAATAAAATTATTGTAAATCAAATTTTAAATGTGCTAGTAATTTTTAATGTGTAACCGACTAGATGTATGACTAAATGTATTTATATCATGTGCAGCCCAGGTCTGTAATCTTGGTGGCCTACTGCCCCTGTTTATGAATTTGTTCAAATTTGAATATCTTCACATGCTTTTAAAAAAACATGTGTTTTGGTCCACAAGGTGTTAGGTAAGACTGTCACTTTCAATAACTTTTATAACAACGTTGCTTATTGTAAATTTTTGTCCATAGCCTTTGATAATGTTTTGAATAAAAACGAAACGTCAGGCGAAACATACAAGTGGTTTTAATTCAATCTAACCATTAAAGCTTGGTACCTGTGCGTAGCACTGAGATTGGAGTTTTTCCAACCCCTATCCCAGTCAAGAAATAACATTTTACTATATATATATATATATATATATATATATATATATATATATATATATATCGATATTTATGGAATAGCTGTCAAATTAGTAGTTTCCACTTGTCGAATCCAACTGTTATCAGAAACTAGTCACAATGTAAATGTTCAGATTGGTTTACGCTAACTTTTTGTATGTATACCGTATACCTTGTATCTGCGCATGTACAACATTCGCTTAATTTGAACTGCCATAAATTCAATTTGTTTTAATAATCCTAATAATAATACTTCATGATCTAAAACGATCTACTATGTTATTTTACATATTGACCTATTGTAACCACGCAGAACAAGAACTTACATTCATAAATTGTCTTTTCAAAAATCGATATAAATATGGGTGCACTAAAAACGATATTTGTGTTAACTATTAGGTAATCTTTATAACATTCGAGTGCTGTATAACCATTTTCGAACTTAATTTTTTGCGTTGCCACTATTCATCTAAACTGAATTTGGCTATTCGGAAACTAAAGTTATAATTACGCATTGATTGTGGTGTACAGTTGTACATACTGCTATGGTTTTAAGCCCTACCAATCAACTCTGTTAGCATTGCCAAATTAATGGACATTTCATGAAAGCTCAGAGTGAAATATTGTATATAACTGCAAAACTAAAACTTGAAATTGTCAGAATGAATACATTTGTAATGAGATGCCAGTAATTGCAGAATAATTAATTAATAAACGCAGTAAGCAAAGCTCAATTTGAACAGGGATCTAAGTTGAATGTAAGTTCAGTTAATTGATTAGGTTTATGCTAAAGTAAATGACAAGCCGAATTAAATTTAATAATTAGAAGATGGATCGCAAACGCAAGGGAATGAAGCGTAGAATTCAGGTACAATTTAATAGTGAAATCCAGTCAGGGTTTTATAAGAAAGGTAATTGAATGCTAGATAAGCTTATGAACATGCAACGAGCAGATAATAATGCAGGCATTAAAGCATTTGGAGGAAACCGTAAGAATCAAGAGACAAGGGTTATAGAAAGTGCAGGAAAGGAAACAGCATATGAACTTAAAAATTTGTGGAAAATAAAACAGTGAATTCAAAGGAAGCCAGTGCAGGAAATGCGCGAATTAAATACTCTAATGAGTGCAGTGACATGTGAATATTTAAACGCAAATTAAAAAGACGTGCAGTGACAAATAGACACGCAAAATTAGTATAAATGTAAACAATTATTTTAGATGTAATATTAGTCTACAAAATCTTAGTTTTAAGTAGAATTTATTGTTAAAAGTCAGTATTTTGAACCATATTAACATCCGTAATTAATTTGAAACTAACTAGCTTTTGTTTATAACAAAGAAGGAAGACAAATGAATAAATTAATGGCTTGACGTGTGAAATTGTGTTCTGCAGATAAATTAAAATTTCAAACAAAAACCAACTAATTTAAATAGTTACCAATAGAACTGTGATCGATTTCGCTTGTTTTGTTTATTCAATTTGACGCGATCTTGCAAACGGCGTCCATCTTGGCTTATATTTGACCCAATTTCAGTTTTAGATTGTGCGCGGTTGAGCTTATGCGGAGACGGATACGTATTTAATGATTTAATGAATTATGCATTCAGGGTGGACCCAACCGAGATGAGTCTGTGCTTTATTAATTTGAGCTAGCGTATTGGATTAATTGCAAATAAATAAAATATTATAAAGGGCATACAACTATTTATTTTTATCTATCAATTTACAAGTAACTGTAATCAACCTGAGATTTGATAACACGAATACGAAAAATATTTGCGTGGTACCCTTATATAAAAATTAAATTAATAACATATTACAACACTAATTAGACATACCATTGCAATACATACACATCTCATTTTTTAACACATATTTCAATAAGTACAATTTATTTTCTTAAAATAATGCAGTACAATATAATGACATTGATAACGATATAAATTAGTATACTCCGTAAGTCCGTACTAGGAATTTAACACGTATTGCATTTTGCAACTTTTAAATAAAGACTTCTTGTAAAGTCCCTACATTTAAAAATATTGTGTAAGTCTGCACATTTAATTTGAGTGAATAAATCCTTTTCGGGCGTTTTTTTTGTTTATGCTACACTTTTTTCACATCGGGGAATCCTTTATCTAATAGACTTGTCTGTCCATCCGTCCGTCCGTCCGGGACGCTGTTTCAGTAGCCAAACCGTAAGAGATAGAGAAAAAAGTTATGAAAGTTATATGTTTGGAATGGTCATGTTAGCTCAGGAACCGAATTTCAGTCACGTGACACTTCCGGTTTTCGAGAAATCACAAAACAGACCGTTTTTCAAATAGAACGCGTATTAAATAAAAATGTTTCAGTGGCCAAACGGAGCTGCGACCCTCTGCGCCTTAAAACGTCGATCGGGTTAGGCAACCACTTTGACACCTTCCAGGTCTGGGTACAGTTTTTATTTAATACGCGTTTTATTTGAAAAACGGTCTTTTTTGTTTTTTTAAATGAGACATTTGTCTCACTGGATTGCTTGTTCTACATAATATTTGATAGTCAGCACTGAGCAGTAGGACTAGGCGATATATCGATAAATATCGATATTATTTCCATATCGATATATCGATATATGGAAATATCAGATATCGACATATCGATATATCGATATACCGATATATCGAATATCGATATTTATCGATATATCCGTATTTTTAAGATATTTATCGATATATTGATAAATATCGATATATCGATAAATATCGATATCATTCTGATATCGAATATCGATATGTAAATTTGAATATCGCCCACCCCTAATTGGCATCAATGGTGGCTAGTTGCCGTCATTCTTGCCACTTAGACTCTTTATGGTAGTATCGGGATTTACACATAGACCCGTTTTATGCAATAAAATCAAAATCGGTGGACATGGTACTTAGACCCATTGTAACTTATGGTCTTCAATTATTAACGAAATTTTGACCTTTCTTATGATAGTACACCTACACAGGTTTTCAAACCGTTGCGCGCCAATGACGTCTTTTGTATTTGCGGAAATTTTCGTTGGGCTTCAGCGGATCATCTTAGCAATTTTTGTGTCTGTAAAAATGATTTTAATGAGCTGAGGCAAATGTTCAGTAATTTTAAAGATAAATTATTTTCTGCAATGGCAGATATACAAACGTCGCCCTTTTTCTAGCGCTATCTAAGCTGCATTTAGGGTTAGGAACTAATAATTCGACGGTTTTCACTGAGTTTTTATTGCCATGGTGAACTGTATGTGTTATTTCCTTTGTTGGTGACGCAGAAGTTGAAGTTTATCCGACGAAATATTTATATTTTTATTACTAATTCTGCAGTACGCTTTATATTCTGATGACGCTAGTGCGACCCAGTTACCAAATTTATTTTTTCACTCGGTTTTGTATTGTTGATATTTTCCTTTCTTTATGGGAACAGCGGCTTCTTTACCTGTTTCGTACAAATCAGTCGAACTAGAATATTCGTTAATAACACAATTAAATTATGTCTAAATCCTATGTTATCAATATTTATCTCATCGCCTCAAAATATAATATAAATATATTTCAACGCATTTAATTTAAAAAATAACAAGGCACAAAAATGTTGGCCTGTGCGCACAAATACTGCAAAAACTCACATACAAACTTCAGGATGTGCTCTTCGTTGTGCAATTTGCGGCAATCGCAATAATGCAAATTAATAATACGAAAGCCCAATGCTCAGAATTTGTAGGGAAACCCCCAGCAGATTCATCTAAATAACAGCCTTCGGAAGAGCAATAAAAATGTGTAGATGACTGTAGTCATAAATTCTAAAAGAATTTGCAAAGTATGCACTCCATATTAGTTATTTATGGTATAAAAGTAGGGGGGTCGTTTCTCGAGTAAATTATTTGTAATAACACACGCATGCCATAGAAAGTTTATCCAACAACTCAAAGAATATCTCAAAAACATAAATCTTGTATTGACAGCCGTGAAAAGCCATAGTAACAATTTGGAAAGTACCGAGAGATCAAATAGATTTATAATTAGAGTCGGTTTCGATTCGTGTTATACTTTTGGCAGTATTGAAGTGTATTGTCAGTATATGTCAAATTCGAGGCTAAGAGGTTAGGTTTTGGTTGTTATTTGACACAGACTGACGCAAAACTTAATCTGCAATTCTCAAATTTGACATAGCTCCACAGTGCTACCAACAATACAGTAGTGAGTGACCTGGTTTTTAACTCACTAGTGGGTTATGGGCCGCTTTAAGAGCTCTAACATCGATTTAGTAATAGCATTATAACTAGGAGGTGTTGGATAATAGCAATTTACTATACAAGTGGGATAAGAGCATCGTTAATATATACATGCGTATGTAAGCACACAAGTATATTAATGATGCATTATCACACATGTATTGTACTAAATTTTATCTGCGACTGCCTAAAATTGAGAAAAGTGCATTAAGAGAAATGTCAGATCTGTCATTTTCAAAACTATTTTAGTAGGCAATAGGTATTTACTATACAAGTGGGATAAGAGCATCATTAAGGTGGTGATTTACTCTCAAGAAATCTACCTAACCTAAAATTGCAGTTATCATGACTTCACTCGAAAGAATTAATACCACACCAAATTAAAACTGGAATAAACGAAAATAAGCAGAAAGTGACAAGCAAGGTCGTTTCTGTAGTTATAAATCATGGTTTTAATTAAAATAAGGTAAATAAAGTGCATTTTTGAACGTGACAATCGGCTATTTATTTCTGTAAGAAATACTCTTAAAACGGTAAAACAAAATGGGTAGCGATATTCCCTCGAGTTTTAACTATAACATACTGAAAGTTCAAATAATTTGAACCAGAAGTATAGTAGATTCTTACTTTTTTTATGGAATTCCCTATATTTAGGCAGCTTGAGTTTTGAATTGAAATTTTTGATATACAGTTGCATGGATCTAATGTCACTTATTTTATACTACTGGGAGGGAAAGAGAAGTATGAAACCTTCCTCATAAAATGTTTTAGCCGATTTTGAGCAAATCATGGATTTAAATATTATTTTTACACATGGAATATATTTATAACAAACATAGCACAGTTGAATTTTATTAATTTCACTCTTTTCGCTAGTAGGAATCGTGCCAAATGTAGGTTATAATAATTAAATAATCCATTAAATAATTTTATCTACGACCACTACTAAAAGTGGGCCTTTTAGCGCTAGCTTGTTTCACTAAAAGTGACGTTTTATAGTTTACCGTGTTTAAAGAAATCAGCTGTTTACTTTTAGCACATGTGCTAAAACTGGAGCGAGGTTCAAAACTACAATTTCGAACTGCAAGTGAAGTTGTAAAGCTATTCTAGTTGCTTCTTGCGTTACAGGTAAAGCGTTTTTGAAATAATTAAAGCGTTATGTAATGAATACAGTCATATGTGGAGTATCAAGAATTACATTTCGTAACTCACCTTGACAGCACGGGCGTGGCCAAACAATCGCCACCTCGGCGTAGCCTACTATTGATTATGACATAAATTAAAAGCGTCGCAGATGCGAACCTTTCTTAAATCGATATTTATGGATTAATAACGGTAAAATTAAGGTCGTAGATAAAATATTGTATGCAACGCGTGCTAAAAGTCGTTTATGCGCGAGACATGTTATGAAACTCAGCCTTCGGCTTCGTTTCATAATTTTCATGTCTCGCGCATAAACGTCGACTTTTAGCACTTGTTGCATAAATAGCTATTATCTACGACCACTACTAAAAGTAGGTCTTTTAGCGCTAGCTTGTTTCACTAAAAGTGACGTTTTATAGTTTAGCGTGGTTAAAGGAATCAGCTGTTTACTTTTAGCCCATGTGCTAAAAAGTGAAGTGAGGTTATAAAACTACAATTTCGAATTGGAAGTGAAGTTGTAAAGTTATTCCAGTTGCTTCTTGCGTTACAGGTAAAGTGTTTTTGAAATAATTAAAGCGTTATGTAATGAATACAGTCAGATGTGGAGTATTAATAATTACATGTCGTAACTGACCTTGACAGTACTGGCTTTGCAAGCATTCGCATTCGCGGCATGGCCTACTGTTTATTATGACATAAATTAGAAGTGTCGTAGATGCAAACCTTTGTTAAATCGATATTTATGGATTAATAACAGTAAAATTAAGGTCGTAGATAAAATTTGGAAGCAACGCGTGCTAAAAGTCGTTTATGCACGAGACATGTTATGAAACTCAGCCTCATGTCTCGTGCATAAACGTCGACTTTTAGCACTTGTTGCATAAATAGCTATATTGTTGAACTAATTTTAATGATAAAAATTCAACCAATAAAATAAGTGCATTTTGGTGTAAATATCATGAATCTCCGTAGTATACGACTGGTTTAAGAACACGAGGTATAATCCGGTATGGTCTAGTGGGTAGGATACCTGGTTTTCACCCAGGAACGATTTCCGGTACCGAAAAGTACTTTTTAAAATTTAATTGTAGTTTGTATCTTCACACTTATTACAATAAATATGTTAATATTATAAATAATAATGTAACACTCTTATTTTTTACGTAATATATATTTTCTGGCTTAAGGTTGGCGTTTGGCTTATACTGAAAGAATAGGGACACATTGCTACCTAAAAAACACATATTATAGTTTCAGGTGTCGTGCTGACGTAAACAAGACTGCGTTTGAAAGACAAATGTTGGCTGGTATACGTGTGTGTAAGTTACAAACGAGTGAGTAGCACGAGTTATGTAAGCACGCAAGTGTATTAATGATTATCACACATGTATTGTACAAAATTTTATCTACAACAGCCTAAAATTGAGAAAAGTGCATTAAGAGAAATGTCAGATCTGCCATTTTCAAAAATATTGTAGTAGGCAAATGTCATTAAGTCATTCATTTGACACTATTTCAGTTAGGTAATGAAGCCATTACACCACTAAGTTTTTTTTGTCAGGTGGTGAAATCCTTTATGGACTTACCCCGAGCGTACGGTTCTTCCCTCGCCCGGGACTGCTGGACTCCGGTGGTTCTCACCACCGTTTACCAGCTAAAACACCTCCTCGCTAGGTACAGAAGATCCCACTCCGGAATCGCGGTAGCATTACTTCAGGGTGAGTTTATATTCCCGATACGATGTTATTCTAATTCCTCTCTCCGTCTTTTTGTTTCTTGTTCTTCTGTTTCTATGAGTTCTCCCTTATTGTTCTTCTGCTCTTTCCTGTGCCTCTTTGGCTTGTATTATCTCTCTTATATATTCGTATATAGCATCCCATTTTTGTGCGTTTTTTAACATAAGTGGTATTGTATTGTCTGGGCTAATATTTGTTCCTATTTCTGTTTGTAGCCTTTCTCTCTTCCTTATCCATTTCTGGCAGTTATGGAAGCTGTGTTCTGGGTTGTCCTCCGTATTCGTGTCGCACTGATTGCATCTGTCTTCATTTATTATTGCGAACCTTTTCGGGTAAGATTTATAACACCCGTGGCCGCTTAGGAATTGTGTTAGGTAGTAGTCGGTGTTACCGTACCTTCTTTTTACCCAGTTTGGAAGGTCTCTAATTAATCTTTTTGTCCAGATGGATTTCCCCGTGTGCCTGTTCCACCTTTCTTGCCATCTATCAATTATTATGGTGGTTACTTCCTGTTTGCCTCGTTCATCCTTTCCATATGAAAGTCTTCTTTGTACTACTTGAAGTTCGATCGGTATAATCGATGCTATGACTTGTACAGCTTCTGTCGAGATAGTACGGTAGCTGCTTGATATTTTCAATGCAATTCTTCTCTGTTGCTTCGCTAGCATGTTTCTGTATTTTGTTTGTATTATCGCCTTTTCCCATATCTGTGCCCCACACAGCATAATAGAATGCCCAACGTTGTTTAGTATTTTTTCTCTTAAGCGCGGTAGGTCCTCCTACGTTCGTCATGAGTTGTGTTAAAGCGGTAATTAACTATTTTGCTTTTAGGGTCACCTCTTTTACATGTTCCTTCATGTGGGAGTTGTGGTCAAACCACACCCCTAGGTATTTTGTCGTTATTTCGGTCTCTCCCACATGTATTACGGCTTTACTCATTTTTCTACCCCCATATAAAATTACCGCTTCAGTTTTTTCCTCGGCAGTTCCTTCTTCTCAATTTTTTTCTTTAATTGTTCGATTGCTGTGTTTGCTACTATGATGATGTCTTCTTTTGATTTGGCAGTTATTACTATGGCTGTATCGTCGGCGAAGCATATTGTTTCTACCCCTGGTGGCATATCAAGTTGGAGTATATCATTACAGAAAATGCTCCAGAGCAGTGGTCCCAATACTGAGCCCTGTGGGACCCCACTGGTTACCTGCATTTCTTCCTTTCTTCTTATTAAGATCTTTCTATTTTCCAGATAGCTTGCTATTACTTTTCTTATTATTGCACTGGTTTGCATTGTCTCCAATTCATTTAGTATGCCGTTCCATCGTACGGTGTTAAAAGCATTCCTGGTGTCAATTGTGCCCAGTATACATAGCTTCCTATTTTTGGCTGCCTTTTTTTTTATTTCCTTAACTACCTTTTTCACCTTTTCCATTGCATCTATCGTCGATGTTCCTTTTCTAAACCCATGTTGATTTACTGAGAGCTTTCCTTCTGTTTCTGCATTTATTCGTCTTGCTATTAACTGCTCGTACATTTTCCCCATGACATTTAACAGACATACGGGCGGTATTTTATCTCGATTTCGCCAGGTTTTTTGGGTTTCTCTATTAGCACCAATCGTGCTTTCTTCCAGATATCGGGGTATTTTGCTTGTTTAAATTCTCCGTTCATTATTTGCAGTATATGTTCGGGGGCGGTTTCGATGACTTCTTTTATAATGGCGGAATCTGGTCCGGTCCCGGGGCCTTATTGATCTTTATCTTCTTCCTTACTTCCTTTAAGTCCTCTATTGTGAACAGTTCTACCTCCTCTTCATTTAAGTCAATACTGTTTTGTCTAGTTAGCTGGTGTCGTGGGAAGAGTTGTTTGGCTATCTCCTTTTGACGTTCTTCTGTTAGGGTAATGCGTACACCACTGAGTTAGGTAATGAAGCCATTACCTAACTGAGTGGTGTAATGAAATTCATTACCTAACGGAAAATTGTGTCAAATGAGTGACGCAATAAGTCCTCATCCAAGCAGTTGTAGATAAAATTAATTATAGTGTAGATACCTGGTTTAGAATTGTAGGAAAAACGGTGTATATTTAACGGTTGTATTTGAGAAGCGAAAACTGTAGATATACTAAAACGGTATATCTGGCATAACGGCATCACTGATGTGACGTTGGTCGTGTTATGATAAAGTGAAAACAACTGTCACCAATTTTACAAAATAAATAGTTACCAAGATTAACGCCACTAGGCCGATATATAGCAAATAACGGACGCGGTTGAAGTTTGTAAATCGGGACGATAGCCGAGGTTTATAATCAACCAAGTCCGTTATTTGCATATCGGCTGTGTGATATTCTATACTTTTCGTGTTACATACAAAAATTGGTCCCTAACACACGCTTTTTCCAAATATCAATGTCAGTATAACCTGGAGTATCGCTGCCATATTATGACAAATAAATAGCGACCATGGCTGTTAAATTATAACGTCCTAGTACAGTACAGTACTGATATAGAACAATAACATGTAGGTAGGTATCACGAAAACAGTTTAATAATAGCCTTAAACTGTTTGAAGCAATTTACAGTATCATAATAGACCTATCGTTAGCTCAAAGTAGATAAAAGTTGTTTTAGAATTTCCCGAAACGCTTAAATCAAGGTTTGATCAAAATTAAAAAAGACCGAAATATTGTTTTCCTTGGTGTTTTTTATAAAAAATAAAGCATTGCTTAATTATTTATTTTGAATGTAATTTTTAATTTAGAAACAACCTTCATAAATTATAAATAAATATAACGCAAAAAATCTGGTGTGATACACGCACACAACTTCCTTTTACAGTGATCTTATTAGTCCAGTCACTATGTCATTTTTGCTTGAAAGTGAAGGGAAATTTGAAATTTCTTTTTTGGGGTATTGGTGAGGTCCAGCAAAGCTTAACTTCAAGTTGTCGACCAAAATTTCCTATGTGCTATTTCCGCTATCTTGATAAATGAGTGCGTTTGATTTTTTTGTGATAAATCGGTTCCCGTTAACACTACATGAAAATAATGTAGACATCTTTGTAAGAATTTTGAATGTTCTACAATTTATGTTCTATTACTTTTTCCCGTAGAAGCGATATTTGTCGAGATATCGAACGCGAAAGGAGAGCGTCAAAGGGTCGAGATTTTTTTTCGAGCTTCTGGGCTTGTGTCTCATTTCTTTTTCTATTTAGCGAAAAAGTAGCCATTATCAAACTTGTAGAGGTTGAAAATAGCTTCAATTTGACCTATTATAAATTGATATGCGACTAAAATTACGACTTGTAGAACGGGCCAAAGTTGTCAAGTTGGCGCGTAATTTTTATTTCATGTATCGTACTATTACGTAGATGACATAACAAACTTCATTGCATTATTGGAATCATTATATTTCATCAAGTAGATAGTATACAGCATTATATGATTGTATATTAATAATAATAAAAATAACAATAATAATAATAACGAAGGTCTTTATTAAATTATTACAAAATTGCACAGAAAAAATATTGACTAAAACGTAATATTGGCTTGGGCGAAGTTCAACTTGATAGAAAAACAGATCTATCCGCTGTTCTTCCACTTAACCCGGTGAAAAACAAAAAGAAAAGAAAACAAAAAAATCCAACAATCTACGCTTTGGCGCCAGGCGAAATATTACGCACAAAACAGCTATGGCGGTGTTTAGTAATATAGCAATTTACTAAGTGTGTTATTTTGACCCTAATAATTAATTCATTGATGTTTATCCATAAAATTTTGAAAAATAGCTTTCTTAAATTTTGACGTACAATAGCATTTTACTACATTTGGTAACGAATTATAGCATTTAGTTATTCTGTAAGAAAACGATCGCTTGAAAAATTTTGACTTATGTTGAGGTGGAGTCAGCGTTCCTTTAAATCTTATATTTCAAGTATGTACGTCGGTTCTAAACTTTATTTTGTTGTATAAGTAACTCGGTGATCTACTCAAGATGATCTTGTGGAAAAAACATGCAGAATGAAAGAAGCGCCTTTCTTTCGTATTAAGCCAGTTTGAATCTCTAAGCTTATAAGAAATTCTTTCATATTTTCGTATTCCAAATATGAGGCGTAAACATGAGTTCTGAATCTCCTGAATTCTAGCAACATTAAAGCTACTTAAATGCGAATGATAAACAACGTCACAATAATCAAAACAGGGCAAGATTAATGCATTAAACAAAACGATTTTCACATTTACACTTAAAAATTGTATTTTGATAAATAAGTTTCAAGGAACTATATGACTTTTGCAAACATTTTGAAATATGTTTAGTAAATTTAAAATCATTATCAAGATAAAGACCCAAGTTTTTGACATCATCAGAAACTGGGATTCTATCCTGGCCTACTAATAAATTTAATTCATTAGAAAATGTCTAAACCGATCTTCTATAGCAGAAACGTCAAAAATAACAATTTACGTATTGGCTACTTGAAATATAACGATTCTCATGATGTAATGAAGTTTATTATGCCATTTATGTAGTAGTACGATACATGAAATAAAAATTAAACGCCGACTTGACAACTTTGGCCCGCTCTACAAGTCGCAATTTTAGTCGCATATCAATTTATAATAGGTCAAATTGAAGCTATTTTCAACCTCTACAAGTTTGATAATGACTACTTTTTCGCTAAATAGAAAGAGAAAAGAGACACAAGCCCAGAAATTCGAAAAAAAATCTCGACCCTTTCACGCTCTCCTTTCGCGTTCGATATCTCGACAAATATAGCTCCTACGCGAAAAAGTAATAGAACATAAATTGTAGAACATTCAAAATTATTACAAAGATGTCTACATTATTTTCATGTAGTGTTAACGGGAACCGATTTATCGCAAAAAAATCAAACGCACTCATTTATCAAGATGGCGGAAATAGCACATAGGAAATCTTGGTCGACAACTTGAAGTTAAGCTTTGCTAGACCCCCCAAACACCCTAAAAAAGGAATTTCAAATTTCCCTTCACTTTCCAGCAAAGGCCTTATTTTTGGACATAGTGACTGGACTATATAATTAGCCAAAAATTTGATTTAAAATTTTTAAGCATTTGTCAAAAATTTTCTAAAATTACAAATTTTACAAAAACGGTACAAAATAGAGTGTTAGTTCAAGAGACAAATTTTCTCTAGAATTTTAAGCTGAATTCAAAAATGTAATAATATACCGGGTGTTCTATTTAAAATAGGAGTTAATAAAAAAAATGAAAAAAAACAAAAGAAACCCATTTTAGAAGTATTCAACTGGAAAATTACCTATCTCACATCAATACACATTGAAAATTTAATAAAAATGTAAAGTTTAAAAAAAATCGTTAGAGCCGTTTTAGAAAAAATCGAAAAAAACTGAAAAATCACAAGAGTAAACACCTACTTCCGGTTATGCGATTTTCTTCAAAAGCTTGTTGTCGCATCTACATAGTACAAAAAACTTATATATGAAGTTTCAACTCCACACCTCTTTTCGTTTTTGAGATATTCTGTTCACAAACAGACAGACACACACACACAGACAGACAGACAGACCAATGAAAAAAATATGTTTTTTGGGTTCAGGGGACTATAAAACGTGAAGATCTGTTGAAAACTCAATTTTGAATTTTTGGGGTGAATCCAATACTTCCTTTATTGTAAAAGGACGTAAAAATTAAATCGCACGTCAGATTCAGTCTGACGCTACGTCAGAAATAATTGGCACTTGTCAACTGCTGTCAACTTGACAAAAGTCAAATAATTTAATGCCAGTGACAGTTTATTTACTAAAAATAAATGTAATTTGTAAATATAATTATGTTTAATTACAACAAATAATGAGTAATTCATCATTATCTGAACTGTCAAGTTTTGACGAAGAATTGGAGCATATTCCATATTCCACGACGATTGCTTGCAGACAGTGCTCGACGACCTGAACTTTAAAATGCGTTATCAGTTTTCAAAGCAGACAGTAAATGGAAATGATCTACATATTTGGAGATTTGATATAACCTCCTGAAAAAAGGAACAAATCAATCAGTGCCCTGAATCAACTGCTACTTAGGGCCGGTTCTCCAAACCAAGAATACATTTATTCAGAGAATAAATACCCTACAAATGATTGCTGTAACAACAGAAACTATGACAATTGTACCTCGGATAGCTTATTCTTAGGTATATATGCTACCGGCCCCAACTCTGAGATGTTATGCCTCTGGTGGATTTCAACAGTATGTGATTAAATGAGAATCTATAAATCCAGTGTTTGTAGAATTATCAGTAAAGTAAGTTGTCATATTGTGCAGCTAAAGATGATACAATTTTTTGGCTCCGCTTAATTGTTTCGCCAGTTACCAATTTATTTCCGGGCCAGCCTGTATATTCCCACTTGAATTATTATTTGCTGTATTTCAAATGATACCAAACTTGCTTTGCGCGAGCTCTCTGATTTCGGTTTTCCCAAAATAATTCGTTATCATTATGCGCCAGCCGCAGCGGTCTTTTTCCGTCCGCGATTTCTTTTACCTTTCGCTTTCGGTTGAAGTAACTCGCTTCTACAAAGGCATTCCCGCGTGCTACTGCACCAATTTTTAATTGACTTCGTTTGTGAGCTGATGACTAAAATCAGGTATGTTTGCGCTCCTTGGTTTGATATTCAAGTTTAGTAATTTCCGTTTTTTTTATTAGCTCTTTGACGTTATCTTTGACGTAATTTTTCAACTTCACTTTTAAACGCCATTCTTTGATGCCGTTTTTTTAACGACTCCTTATTTGGGTTTCCTAATTAACACCCTAATCAATAACTTGGACCAGCAACTCCTTTCTGGAATGTCACCTTGAGCTGGCCAAGTGGTACACGGAGCGTCCGTTCCCTTATCAACTTTGGCCACGAGGTTTGTGCTGCTGAAGGCTGTTACGTTAAGATTATCCTGGACCAATTATTCATCGCCTACATGCGACTTTTTTGTCACAACCAGGTTAGTCTCATTACAACTTTTGATGATAACTTCGCCTGCCCATGAATTGTTGACGGAATCGATATCAACGACGCTTCATCACCGTTAACCGATTTGCCAGTTACAAATTTAATTTACGCTTTATAAATTGAAAACTTAATGTATTAATTGTTCCGTTTTACAATTTACAAATTTAAAACTACGCTTTATAAATTTAAAACGTAATGTATTAACTATTCATAAATCTATGTTTTATAAATTTAAAACATAATGTATTAATTGTTCCCTAATTTACAATTCACAAATTTAAAGTTTTGCTTAATGAATACGTATTAAGAATTTTGTAAAAAGTGCCCTCACGCCATTTTGCTATCAAGACCGAGATAACAGTTAAAACATATGACAGTGGTAAGCTTACTCCTTCATTGAATTGCAATCATATTCAATCCAAGAGCCCAAAAGAGGTTCACATATTTTTTGTGCGTGCTGCATTTTCAGCATTAGTTATATACTGTATTTAAACTTTGCGGTAAACAATTTGCAGACGTAATACAGATGTTGCAACCAATTATGACCTGTTGATTAAATAAACTTAATTGTTTGCTACTATTTTATTTATTTCTTGAAATCTGTTATTTCTGGCGCCCTGTGTTTTTTTTATTATTAAAAGAGCTTGTAGTGGTACAGCTTATGATAGAAATCTGCGACCCAAGGCCACCGAGATTAAGCTAGCTAGGTCATTACGGTGAGTACAACCATTACAGAGCTAACGTGGTGTATAAATGATAAGGGGGTTGATCTGCGATTACACTACCATTGATTATTATTAGTGATCGATCGCAGGTTGGCTTCTTTATTGTTTCAAAGAACAGATGTATCAAAATGCCACAAATTGAAAAAAGAGCTGCAAGAAACTGGAGTGTAACATTCATGGGGTTATTGGACGTATTGAGTGCACTCACATCC